>CM057006.1:75981410-76191410 GCA_029891345.1 Dryococelus australis | reverse complement strand
TTTTAAAGTGTGGGCAGTTCAAATGAGCTATGACTGCGTTTGGTGGCTCACCTGGACGAGTGCTGGCAATGCAATGTTGCGCCAGCGGGCTTGCTTCTGTCTTCCCCTACTCCAGCCCTTCTGGAGACTGCTGTCTGGCAGCAGTAGCTGACGTGACGTCACAAGGGTGCAGTGGAGAGTTTCGGACGGCTCGTAACATCGAGGGATTGAGAGCCTTAGAGGGTGAAGTGAAGTGAGTATGTGGCAGGGCCGGAATGCAAGGGTGGGGGAAACGGGAAATCCCCGAGAAAGCCCGCCGACCAGTGACATCGTCCGGCACAATTCCCACATGCAACCTACTACGTCGGGAATCGAACCCGGTTCGCCTAGGAGGGAGGTGAGTAATATAAACACAACACCGCGGCTCTTACTTCACAATTAAAACAAACTATCTACGGAATATAATATGAATATATTTTGGGTGTTTCTAGATTGAGAGAGACAATGGGAATCGGAAGTACACTATCTACCAAAGAGTAATTGGGCACCTGTCCACAATGTTTGCTCGGTGGTTGTCACCCCGTTAGAATCTCGTAGGGCCACCTCTTGCGGCTATAACAGCAGCCATCCTGTCTGGCATGCTCTCTACGAGTGTTTGCAGGACATCCACGGGGATTCGTCGCCATTCCTCTTGCAACCATTCCATGAGTTGAGCAATGGATTTTGGCCGCGCCTCACGAGCCCTCACCCGGCGATCCTATTCGTTCCAAAGATGTTCTATAGGGTTGAGGTCGGGGCTCTGGGCGGGCCAATCCAATCGGCGAACATTGTTGTCGGCGTACCACTGCATAGTAGCCCTTGAAACATGGCACCTGGCATTGTCTTCCTGGAAGTAACACGGGTCCGTTCCGTAAAAATGCCACAATGTTGGGAGCTTTTCATTATCCAGAATATTGCAATAGGCCTCTGTGTTCATGCCACCATGGACAGACACCAGCGGTCTTACGCCGAAGGCCGTGAAACAGCCCCACACCATCACTTCACCACCACCGAATTTCCTAGTTGGCACTATACACTCAGGCAGAGGCCGTTCCCCGGGTAGACGCCACACCCATACACGTCCATCGGACCGTAATAATGTAAACCTCGACTCATCACTCAACAGAACTGATTTCCACTGCTCCAGTGTCCAGTTGCGGCGGTCCAAACACCACCTGAGTCGTCGAGCTTTATTGCTTGTCGTGATATGGGGCTTATGTGCAGCTGCTTTTCCGAAATATCCAAGTTGGTGAGCCTCTGTACGCAATGTTCCAATGGAAACCGATACTCCTGTTGCTGCATGAAACTCCTGTCAGATGGTAGTCATGGGTTGCGCCCTATTTTTGACAATTTCACGTTTCAGGGTTCTGCGATTTCTGTCGGTTAAGATTGGGGGTCGCCCAGAACGTGCAGCATTGTCACAATGCATATCGACCTTCCACTTACGCAGGACGAATGCGACCGTTGATTTGGGCCTGTTTACCTTCCGTGCAATCACCCGGCTAAACAGCCCACTGAGATGGCCACCCACAATCACGCCCTTATCGAAGTCCGCTAGCTCTGTACCTCGTGCCATCTCCTTGTCAACTGGTTCTACACCGGCCTGTAGCGTATGGCGGCCACACAATTCAACTGACTACTGAATTACCTATCTTTACGCGTGCCCATTACTTTTTTGTCGATAGCGTACAATGGAAGGTTGCTGAGGAGAAAGGGAAAACGACACGATAACGATGGTGAACAGGGGGAGAGGTTTATAATGATTACGTAAGGATTTTTTGATATCCTTTTTTTTTGTTTGAATTAACCTTACAATTATTTAAAGTGGATTACTCATTGTAATTTCAAGGCAGTTATACATTCCAAAGCAATGTATCATGGACATTTTTCTATAAATTATCTTCTAATGACTATGTTGGTCTTGTGCTTAAATATAACATATAATCAGAATTTTTTCCTGCAAAGTAACGAACAATTATATTGTTTTTCAAAAGTAATTCCTGGGTCAAGTAGTTATGTTAGTCCACAAATAATAAAAAAAAAAAACATTTATCGAATACAAGGTTGTTTCCTAAATGAAAAATACATTATTTACGTTTTTTACGTTCCCTACTCCTTTCGTAACCAAACGAATATTTTTCTCACATTTTATCAAAAATTTATCATTTTTATTTCAGTCACCTGCATTTAAAAGAGAGGGAAAAGTGGCATAGTGGCAATGGCTACTAAGAAACAGTTCTCACGTTAAATATAAAATTAGATTTTTACTGCATATTCAGGTTTTGAATAAATCAATCTCGGAAACATAATTTGGTTGTATAGTACAGAAATACCTACTTTTGATTGTTTGTTCGGCGTGAATTCACGTCGCTTGGGTTTATCCTTAGCTTATTATTGCAGGTTTGTTTACGTTTTGTTTAAATGTTTCGGAAGCTTATGTCGGGAATAGCACAAAAGTAAAATTTCAGCAGGGCTCCATAAAATTTGCAAAAACAACAAATAGTCTACACTACTACAACCCATAATGTGCAGAATGGATAAATAGCATACCAGTGAGAGAAAATACGCTCACACAAATCTAACTTCTCTCAGTTATTGCTATCGGCAACTTACTTATAGTTTATCCTTTATGTAGATTTGTACAAGTCCAAGAGTTTTAAAAAAAAAATGCTGGTCTGTAATTTGCCTTGTCCTGTTGGCAAACAAATTAAGCGCTCAAATAAACTATTTTTAGCATAAACACAGCGAGCCGGCTGCACAGCACGCATCTGCCAGTTCATCGTCCATTTATTTTCCTCACCACCACACTCAAGGCCGTAAAGTAAGCTGAAAGCACTTCAATATATGAGTGGTCAGCAAACATACTGTGTGGCTTACAACACAACAAGCTGTTTGCTGAAGAGCTGCCGAGTTTTGCTTATCCAGTCGCCTAGGAAAATATATGCACGCTAGTTTTTCTCTTTATTTAACACGTTATTAATTTCTTTCTTAATTTCTTAAAAATAATATTACTAAAATTATCAGGTCCCTTGGTAATTTTGTTTGAAAAATTACGTAAACAAAATTTATAGCTTGCCTTTCTTGTCGCTGTACTTTGTTTTAGAATATGTAACCAACTAAACAATTTACCACCTAAATGTATTTTTTGAAGAATTTTGGATTTCCGCAACGCCATATAAATAAGTGAATCACTAACTTGTACAGCGCTATGAACTTAAAATTTTAACCAACCTAGACAGAAGCTAGTGATCTGGAATGGTTTTTGTTTTTCAAGCTATTCCCATAGAAAAAAGTATTAGCTTAGTTAAATATATTAAATATTATTTAAAACATAAAGAAGCAGGCAAGGAACAGCCTATTTATGATACATCATAGCTATATCTAAAGTGGTCCAGTATGTATTAATGAGCTCAAGTGTTACAAGAAAGTAATAGTGAGTGAGAGAAGAGAGTTGGGCGGCTCTTAACCACGAGGGCTTGAGAGCCGATGAGGGTGATTGAGGTGAGTATGGAGCGGCGCCGGTATGAAAGGGTGGGGGAAACGGGAGATGCCCGAGAAACCCGCCGACCAACGGCATCGTTCGGCACTATTCCCACAAGCCAAGATACGGTACCTCGGCCGGGGCTTGATCCCGGTTCACCTTGGTGGGAGGCGAACGGGCTAACCGCTCGGCCACCGTGGTCCTGAAGGAAGTAATAGTTTGACGAGTGCTGTACGCGATTCGAGCGTGCAGCCAGTAAGCAACCTACTGCATGCCCAGTATTCACGGCATTATATAATTATAAGCGACAGTTGCAAGAACTTCCGCGAATCAAATTATTCACTCGTGAGAAGGTCAAAATGCCGGGCATTGATTACTTTCTCTGTACAGTACCGTCCATAAGTATAGTCTCTTCGCGGTTTCTTCACACTTTTTTTAATCAAACCTTTGAAAAGATCACCCTGTGCTTTGTTCGTTTCCTAAACGTTATGCTTGTGTTAATATTATAAACACTTCACTTTAAATAACATTTCATTTAATTTATAAATTGTATTCATTTTTACTAACATGGGTAAAACAGGAAGAATATTGATTTGTCGTTTTTTAGCACGCTCGCCTCCCACCAAGGCGAACCGGGCTCAATCCCCGGCCGTGTCACCGGATGTTCGCAAGTGAGATTCGTGCCGGACGATGCCGTTTGTCGGCGGGTTTTCTCGAGGATCTCCCGTTTCACCCGCCCCCTCATTCCGGCGCCTCTCCATATTCACTTAAATCACCCTAATCAGCTCTGAAGACCTAGCTCTTAAGAGCAGCCCATATCTCTTCACTCACTCATTTGAGGTTTTTTTTTTTTTTTTTTAAAGGGGAAACGCGAAGACACGCAAACACAGAAACGCGTACTCACACATATTCATACACACACACACAAGACTGTTTTGAGTATTCATCGGTCATCTGATAGTTTGTATGATTTACTGGCTAAAGCTATTCACCAGATGACAGGCGAAAAAATTCTGCCGCATCTCCTTGATTCTCGTAGTATTTCTCAGTGCGCATTAAACGATCTGTAAATTAACACTGTGGGATTACAGTTATAGCAAGACGTACGCCGTAAAGTCTATCGCTTGTTCAAGCTGCTGAGGCGTCACAGTGTATTCCATATCCCAAACACAAATGATGAACCATGACGTTCATAGGACATGTGTGTGTGTGTGTGTATGTATGGCCGACAAACCACTAGCCGATTTCAAAGAGATGGGCGACGAGCTATGCGTAGACACATCAACACACAACTAATTTCATTTTTTTTTTTTTGCATGGACACCATGACGCGTTTCCTCTGCTAAATTACTGAGATTTTGTTTTCCGGTAAGCTCTTTTTCTGCATCACAGAGCGATAACTCGCATATATCGATCTGAATGCTTAGTACTGAACCACTGTCTCCAGAGACAACTACACTGAGAGAAAATCGAACAAATTTTGTTTGTATAAGGCCAAATATATATTTAGTTGCCCTATCAAAATATATTGTACAGCAACAAAATTTGAAAAGCAACGAAATTACTTTTGTTCGCCTAGCAAAATATATGTTACAATAAACAGTCCATGTGTTGGACCAAAAAAAATTGGACTTTAAACAAACTATTTGGTTGAATTAACTGTATATATATTTGTTTGGCCACTCATTTGACTGCCTTCGTTCGAAAATACAGCTCGAGAGTTTGTGTGTATTTTTTTTGTGACAATTCTGATAGAAACCATGCTTGTCAGTAAATGTAATGATGCGTAACAATAGTATAAAACACAGTAAAACAATGCAACGAGAAACTGGTAAGTAAAGCTGTAAAGTTGACAGTTGCCCAATATTTGCAGTGTACCTATTTACAAGCTTTAAAACGACATTAGTTGTCATATTACCTGAGATTACTAAGGCCAGTGTCATACTAAGCAACTAGGTCGCGCGTTTTCAGTCACTTCAGTGCTGGCACCGAACTATTAGGAAGGTGCATGCTTGCAGATCTTACTACCTGTAAACATGGCTGCAAGAACTTCAGTCACTTCAGTGCTAGCACCGAACTATTAGGAAGGCTCATGCTTGCAGATCTTACTACCTGTAAACATGGCTGCAAGAACTTCAGTCACTTCAGTGCTAGCACCGAACTATTAGGAAGGCTCATGCTTATAGATCTTACTACCTGTAAACATGGCTGCACGACTTCAGTCACTTCAGTGCTGGCACCGAACTATTAGGAAGGCGCAGGCTTGCAGATCTTACTACCTGTAAACATGGCTACAAGAACTTCTGTCACTTCAGTGAAAGCACCGAACTATTAGGAAGGCGCATGCTTGCAGATCTTACTACCTGTAAACATCGCTGCAAGACTTCAGTCATTTCAGTGCTAGCACCGAACTATTAGGAAGGCGCATGCTTCCAGATCTTACTACCTGTAAATATGGCTGCAAGACTTCAGTCACTTCATTGCTGGCACCGAACTATTTGGAAGGCGCATGCTTGCTGATCTTACTACCTGTAAACATCGCTGCACGACTTCAGTCACTTCAGTGCTAGCACCGAACTATTAGGAAGGTGCATGCTTGCAGATCTTACTACCTGTAAACATGGCTGCACGAATTCAGTCACTTCAGTGCTGGCACCGAACTATTAGGAAGGTGCATGCTTGCAGATCTTACTACCTGTAAACATGGCTGCAAGAACTTCAGTCACTTCAGTGCTAGCACCGAACTATTAGGAAGGCGCATGCTTACAGATCTTAGTCCCTGTAAACATGGCTGCAAGAACATCAGTCACTTCAGTGCTAGCACCGAACTATTAGGAAGGCGCATGCTTGCAGATCTTACTACCTGTAAACATGGCTGCAAGAACTTCAGTCACTTCAGTGCTAGCACCGAACTATTAGGAAGGCTCATGCTTGCAGATCTTACTACCTGTAAACCTCGCTACACGACTTCAGTCGTCGGCATTCGAGCTGTCAGTTTAATTTGGCCAGGAAGTTGCCTGAACATTGGCAATAAAGATTAAAGAAACAACCTGTCACAGTGTGCCTCGCTACTAAAATAAGTTTGCGGTTCTAAGTGGTGTAAGAATCTATCTTCAAATTAAGTGTTCAGTCTTTGACGCTTGGAGCGAATTGGAGGTTATGCAGTTTCACACGCAGTTGATGGTGATGTATCAGTTGATTGTTGTGAAAATTCTTCAGCATTCTGGCTTTCAGTCTCCAAATTGCTTGTCGTTCTGTAACAATCAAAACCACGTGTGTTATGAATGTCAGTTTAGCTTACACAAATTCACTATAATACAACAACATGTTATTATAACGTTTACTGTTGCATGTAATAATGGGAAAATATTATATAAAAATAACCTTTTCTATGCGTTGTCAATTTTCTTATTTTATTCATAGAGATTGATCTAGCGCAACGTGTTTAAGTGGCGTGGTAACAAATTAACGAACTCTCAATAAATAAATGCAAAGTTTCTTTTTGAGTTTTGTAACTTCTTACAATTAAATGATATTGCCTACCAAAAGCGATGGGAAACGGATATCTATAACACAAGTCCTGCAGATTGTTTTTCTTTGGTAAATGTCATATCATTGCCTGCAAACAGAATAGTTTGTTAAGCCAATGCCACCTATTCGTACAAAACAGATATTACAATAATTAAAAGTTGTCTTCGAAGATTTCTTTCTCTACTGTACAGGAGTTTAATTAGTTGAATTTTGGCAGTGTTACTTTGGTCGCAATTAACATATCAAGATATGTATGACATGCAATTAAGACAGCAAGGCCTATCGCCACGTTACATGACCCTAAATGTTGTTGACGATTGTCCATTGTGCAAATAAAATGATATGACACTAGCTGAATTTCTATTTTCATAGATACCTTGTATTACAGATGATAAATAAAATGAATTTAACAATAAACAGAATGTTTTTAACTTCGGTAAGTTTAGTGTTACACATATTTAAATATCTGTGTACTGCAAATATTTACTCAGTGATTGTACTTACGGCCTGTCTTCAAGGCTGGGAAGTAAATAGAGAAGTTGATCAAAAAAAAATATATATATATATATTTCTTCTTTCTGTGGGATGAATCTCCACTCCGTGCATAGTTCTGCTCCCTCACCTCCCTGAGAAAGGAATCATGAAAAGATTTCCATTTTAGCTGTAAATTTATATCCTGTGATATAGAGAAACATCACTTTTGTACTTCCCTTCTCTTGAATGTTATTTCTTGTTTATTACCGGGTTATGTTTAGTAGACTTCTAATACTTTTACTTTATTATGTCATTTACAATTCCTTTTAAAGATTAATATATTTGACGAAACTCCACAGTTTCGCAATGCCGATTTTAGTACTCGCATTCGTTGTTCTTTTCCTCGACTGACAGCTGTTCCCAATCACTTATAACCGCGGAACGTGTTTCTGGTCACAGTTTTGCCTTTACGTCGCCGTTACTGTAGTCACTACGTTCCAACTCGTATAACGCTGGTCGTTTTCCGATCTCACAAATAAACAGCTACGTGTCAAACATCTCCACTATTCCGTCTCACTTGTAGTTATGACTGTGTCAGACGAGCGACTTGATCGCGCCACCCGGGTCGCGCCACCCAGTGGATGTGTGTGTAGTGTATGGGCGTGTCTCAAGGTGACGCGCCACCCATCAAGTGGCTCGCGACGGCCGACCATCCTCTACACAGTGCGCCACCCCGTCAGGCAATTGTTTGAGTGCAGTCTGTCTCACGACACCACTTTTCAATGGAGCTCCAAGTTGAAGCCTTTCCTCATGAAGTGCAGCAACGCCCAGCTATCTGGGATGCTACCGTATCAGACTATTGCAATAGGAAAAAGAAGAAAAAAACACCGGATGAGTTAGTTAACATATTTATGAATAATGAAGAGGCGTCAAACAAAGGGGGAAAAACCAATCTAGTAAGTTATACTGAGTGTTATTAGATTTTTGCGGTTTCAAATGTATATTATGTTAGCCTGTAAATTATATAATTTGAAATGTGATATGTTAGCAATAATAATAACTACAAATTAGCATATAACTTGTGGCGAAGCAGTCAAATAAATGCACATGCACACATCTGGCCCTACAACGCAAAAACAGCTTATTCAAGTTTAGCAGTGTTGGAAACAAAATACCAAATACACAGCAATGGACTAAATTACAAGTTCAACGAAACCTGTGTGAATTGTACAAGATGGTTCAACTGCTCAGTTTCGTATTAACATAATTTGTTTTTAAAATCTACCTCATACCATATTATATTGCCACTGCAGTTCTCCCTCCTCGCTAGCGAAATAATCCGCGAAAATGTCTCGAACTGCTAATGTCCGATGATTTCCCCTACTCGCGCAGTTTCGATCAAGAATGTGGAGGTCTGGAGTTGTAATCGTATCTTCGAACTGGTAATCATCTCTCTTTTCCACATAATTACGCAATATACAGCAAGCTGTCACAATGTCTACCGCCAATTCAATGTCAACATCCAGTGGGCGGTGAAGAATACGTCATTTATTGGCAAGCATACCGAAACTGCACTCGATGTACCGACGAGCCGTAGACAGTCAGTAGTTGAAGATTTTATTCTTATCGGAAAGGTTATTTCCGCCATAAGGCCTCAGCACGTTTTCGGACAGTCCAAATGCCTCATCGCCAACGAATACGAATTGGGCAATAACTGAGACTGTTCTTGGCATCTGGGTTGGGGCAGGAATGTGTAATGTATTATCCATCATTCTTTTGTACAATGGTGTCAGCTTGAAAATAGAAGAATCGTTTGTTCGTCCATACGATCCTATGTCGATGTAGGTAAAAGCGTAATGAGCGTCACAAACCTCGAGAAGAACAGTGGAAAAGAATTTCTTATATTTAAAATAAAGTGAGCCACTCTGTTTCGGTTGTATTACTCTGATATGTTTTCGTCAATGGCCCCTAAGCAATTAGGAAAGTTGGCCCTACTGTCGAAACCTGCCTCAGCATTCAAGCAATTCTTTTCAGTCGGTTGTGGTATACACATCTCCTTCGTGCTAGGTCATATTTCTTGACACACATCTTTTACAATTTTCCCAATTTGCCCAAAGCGAAGGAGTAGTGCCAGTCCGTCATGCTGCAATAAGTTGCCAAATATCTGAAACAAACATCGCACAACACCTTTGTAAAAATCAGCACACCTACGTCTCACGCACTAAACACGAGAACGTCAACACTGCTTCAGATCTGTCAATTTAACAGTAACATATACTTATATGTGAAGAGGGAAATGGTAGAAGTGTTACTGGAGGACTATAATTCTGCCATTAAATTGTATTTCATCGTTAATATTGAAACTATATCTCTGTTAATGCTTATTGTATTATGTGGGTAATTAACTGCATGTATTATTGGTGAAGTGTATTCCTTTTTTATATGACACCAATGGTTTTTGCAGACAAATAACGACACTTTGCCAAAATTAATCCAATAACATAGTCAGCTCTTTCATAGATTCCTTTTTCAAAAAATGTGTACGAAATATATGTTATGGCAAAATATGCAATATGACGTCCATCTCTCCCCGCATAGAATCATGGAAATGCTTCTGGTTATGTCAGTTGATTTTATTCACTATTTCAACAATGATTCGTAATTATATAGGCTAATGAGAATTAACTTGTCAGGCACTAGGGTGAGACAAACTATTACATAAGTGGTGAATAGATCTCGACGGAAACCCAACATCGAAGTCTATAGAGCCGATGAGGGGTGACATGAAGTACGGATGGAGCAGCGCCTGGGATGAAGGGGGAATGGGAGTACCCCGAGAATACCCACCGACCAACGATATCGTCCAGGCACGACTCTCGCATGCGAAATTCTGGATGAACCAGCTGGGAATCGAGCCCGAATCACATTCGTAGGAGGCGAATACTTCAGCCATTCGATCACCACCGACCACTACTTATTAAATAAAAACATTAATGCTTGGAAATATTTCATTCTATTTTATTTTTTGGACAGTATTTTCATGTATTGTGTCCTGTCACAGGTAAACAATTGCTAAGGCGGTGGAAAAGCCTGCGTGATGGATACTCAAGAGAGCTAAAACTTCAGAAAGAGCACAATTGACATTTTTGGGAAACGTCACAAGCTCAAAGGACACCACAAGTCCTCTCACGGACGAAGATTCCGATATTTCTTCACCGCGGCCTTCTCCAGTTCCAAAAAAAAACACAAAACTAAACACGACCCAATAGGTGAGAGACTGGTTAGTGCAGTGGAGAGGAGTGTTAAGTATAGAGTAGAACGAGAAACTGAACTAGAGAATGATTGCAATAGGATGTTTCTTTTGTCAGTGCTTCAACCTTTGAAACAAATTCCCGAACATGCACTATTTGGGGCTGAAAGGAAGCTAATGGACGTCATTGATGCTGCAATTCAAATGTATGTTCCTAGTACTGCTTCACAGATGATTCTCCCGCAATTTCAATACCAAAACAACCCGAGTGCACATGTTGAAAGTTCTCAACGTATTCAGCTACATAGTAAATTATCCTTCACATAACATCGCTACACATACGCAAGTTAGTTATCCTTCGGGCCAGCGACCCCCAAGAGCAGACGAACTACTTGATACACATTCCAATGTTTCAAGCTAATCTAGTACTACTGTAAGAAACCCTTTTTCCGACATTGACCTTTTCGAAGGGAACTAGTTCTCATTCGTATTATTAGTTCATTATTTTGTGTGAATATTAGTGTACTGCTTCAAAGTATTGCATTTTGGATTAAATTTCATTGTATTGTTCATTTTAGTGTGGATAATTTTGTACTTTTTCAAAGTGGTTGCATGTGTATTGCAATAGAACGTGTTTGTTCATTATGTTTAAGAGAATAATGTACTCTTCCAAATATATATATTTTCTGATTTTAAGTACATAAAGTAATTACAAAGATTTCATTTTATTTACAAAGTAATTGATTGAAAATATCACATTATTATTTCAGCTCTACATTGAAAATTTTATTTGAATATAGAGATCCATCCCAAATATGGATGTATGCTGTTGTTTACAATGTCGAATGGGGTTACTTTATATTATACATTTTTTCGACAGGAAAATCTGTGCTTATTCGTCATTGGGATGCAGATGTCTGTCACGAGAAACCAAAAATTAACACGAATAACATACACATAAGCAAAACGTGGTATTCAGTCGTGTATGGGAAATGTCCAACACTCATAATCTAGTAACACTATCTTTGTAATTACTCAATTCTATACACATCTACTTACCTAAGAGTGCAGTTTAATTTTTCTTCTGGTGTTACTGCTGATCTCATGGTGGTGCCATGATGGGTCAAATTACACCTTACAATATCTAGCAGCTCATCGAATGATGCCCGAGACATATACGCAAAATTGAAAAATTTGGCTACGTGGGTACATAGTATAAAACACGCTTGATACCCTTTTCTCCATTATAATAGGATGTACCCAAAATCGCCTTTTCTCTTTTTCTTGCTAGCCAAATACAGATGCGCAACTGCTGCTATATCTCCGGTGTCCATATTTCAACTGGGCAGCCACCCGGGTCGGCGTATCAAGTGACAAGGGAAGGAAGTGGCGCGACCCGGGCGACGCCACCCAAGTCGTTCGTCTGACACCAGCCAAGGGCGCCCCGCGCACTAGGTGACCCGGTCGTCGCGACCAGGTCGTCGCGAACCAAGAAACTATTTGCGACTTGCAGTGCGACAGCGACCACGGCCAATCCAAGCCACTCGACACTCAGTCAGAAAATGAATGCGGAGCAAGCAGCATTGTGGTGATCAATTAGAAAGAAAAAAAAAAACGAAATAAAAATGAAAATATGTGTTGCGTCCATCCTATACTAAAAAAGCGTGAAAGAAGGGCTTGATTGCAACGTTTTATCAAGATCTCGGGCAATACGAAGACAAATTTTATAACTACACAAGGATGTCTTCAGTCTTTTGATGAACTTTTGCATGCATAAAAAAACCCACTGAAAGGTTGTGATACACCAATGAGGAAGGCTATCGCACCAGAAATAAAACTGTAATGATTTCTTCACTTACCTTAAAGTCACAATCAATGACAGAAAATACTAAATCTATTCTCAAGTACAAGAGAAAATAGGTATAAAATCTACAGTCTCGTATTGTAGAAAAAGTGATATTGAAAAGTATAAACAATGGTAAAGGAGTAAGATTCTATGAAAATTACATGGTACCTTTCTCACAATATAACTGTAAATTAAAAAGTGTCAATACTTCCGACTGTTCAGAATCCAGTGAAATGTCGGACTGAGAGGAAGAGAATGTGCTCTCTGACCGGTGCTTGATTCTACCCGAGAATGGTTCTTGGCAGACTTGAGTTGAAGAGTACCCTGAAGAGTCTGGGTATTTATGTTGATTTAGTTGCCCAACAGGAATTGGAATGGATGATCTGTATGGTGGACGTGTTGGTGATCCATATTCTGACACCAGAAATGTTCCGTGGTTGCCAAATCTATGGTAAAGTGTGTCATCTCTTTGAGTGAAGCCTATATTCTTCATTATCAAATTTATGTCAGCTATTTGAATCATAAGCTTCCGAGACTCTGGAACCTTCCTCATATGGGGTACCAGAGACAACAGGAACTGTCTGTCAGCATCCGTCTCTTAGAAGTTTCTGGGATTCATCCCTGCTTTCTATAGAAGTCTTCAATACAGCTGCTAAGTTTGCATCAGCATTCACATATTTCCGCTTCTCGTTCTTTGTTTGCTCTGTAGAAACGCCTACCTCCTACCGTCCTTCCATATCAGTTTCGGTGTTGCCAATTATTGTGTCAGCAGTTTCTTGAGTTATCTACCCTTTTGTATTCAAACCAGAGGAACACTTGCTTAAGAAAGATAACTGAGTTGTGTAGACATATGGACTCTGACAATTTGCAGCTGATCCACTTTTGATGTTCTTCTGCCGTCTCTGCTCTCTGCTGTAACTGTCTCGGATGCTTTTACAATTTTTATCTGAAAACTTGCATGTAAAACAAAACAAGGAAAAAATCACTGTTAGACAAAATTATGTTTCAATACTAGCCATTAACTGGTATAATTCACCAACTGCATTTGTATTATTGTCAGTATTTATTCACTTAAACAACTTTCACCATCTTTGAGTTTGTTTTGTTTTTACCATGGCTTCACCAGCATAATTCCTATTATAAGTGTTAATATATTGCATTTTATTGTATGGCATTGTTGTTCTGAGTTGTCTGTTGTGTTTAAAATGTGAATTGTTAGAAAACAATATATTATTTTATTTTTTAAACACTATGTTTGCTTTTACAGTGTAAAGAGTCTGTACGTTTACGTTAGATTGTGGATGTTTGTAACAAATATCAGCGAATTATTTTGGGCTGTTTTCAAGTAATGCTGACAGTTTTATTTCGTCACAGCTATACTTTTAATATATTTATTGACATCGACACTATTATTGTGCAAAAGTTATAATAGTACAAGATATGGCTACGACCTAAATCAATATTTGTTTAATGTTTAATAACTTTTTCAGGTATCTTGCTACAGGCTGCTCTTTTGTGGATTTGCATTGTGGTTACCGAATTGGATATACTACCGCCAGAGACATAGTCCAAGAAGTTTGTGAAGCAATATTGCAAGTTCTCAAGGCTGCTGCCTGGTTTGACATAAGTGAGAACTGTGTATAGGGAAATAAATGTTAATGCAATTACATTTGGAGAAGCCAATTTAAAGATATAAACTTGAAACAAAAACCTTTACGTGGGAAATGATAATGTGAAGCTGTGGCTATAGCCAAATAAATCAATTTGTGTTTAACTTTTTTTAAAATACAGTTTTAATTTTTGAATCTTTCCAGAAAACAGGCTATACATTAATGGTGCAAAAGGTTACCTTTGGCAAGAAAGATGCATCTTTCTACTCAAAAAAGTCAGCGGCGGCATATATTTATCTTGAACAGGAACGCCACAAAAGCGAATATTGTTAAAAAAATATTTGGAGCAGGGGCAAAATTTACAGGAGAGCATACATACTATCGGTGGGAAGACGGCCGTGTATCTGCCTTACCAGGTTCAGGTAGTAAGTCACCAGTGTCCACCGAGGGAGAGGCTATTAGCAGTAATCCCCCATTACTCTGTCAGATGATGCATGTTGTGGTTGGTGTGGGTAGGGGGCGTTTGTCCTTGAGAAGAATAAGGAAGTGAGTACTCCGAAATATGTCATTCGTTATTCTAGCGCCTCGCAGTGCAGTGTTTTGTAATGTGAACATTAGTTCGTGCGGTCATGTGAGGAAAATAACTTTGGCAGCGCTAAAATTAGATTTACTGACAATGGCAAAGACAACTACCCGCAGAAGATTACCCTTATCAACACGGCGCAAATCCGTCAGAAGAATAGCGATGCGAGTCCGGAAAGCCAAGCTGTTGAAGTCTTTCTAAGTATTATGTTACTATCTTTCACACCTAGTTTGTGTAATATTAATAATTAAGAGTACGTTATTCAAATTGTATTTTAGTCTGAAACAAGGTGTAAATGAGCGTTTGCTATTCTTGAACACTTCCTTCGAGTTGCTTTAGGTCGTATTCGAACTAGTATTAGTCTAGTGGGGGACACGCGAAAAGGGTCTTTCGTATGCGAGCAACCGGGACTAAATGCGCTACATAAAAATTTTTGCAACTGCATATTCTTGAAAGTACTGAAAATTTTTTCGCGTTCGAAAACAGGTCAGGAAATCTTACGCATTAATTTTTGTATAAATCCGGCTTACGTATTACTACACAACAGTGTGAGATCAATCATCTGATCGCTGAAAATCGTGTTGCTAACTGTAGGTAAAACTTCAATAAAGTCAGTGTTATATGTCGTTTTTATGAATATACTTTGTACTTGTTTCCTGCACTTCCATAGCATACGCGGAAAATGAAATGTCAAGTCAGTGTTGTACAGCAAGGGAATTATAGGAAAAACGTGTTATTAGAAAAAATACAATTACGTTGTGCATTCATACGTGATTCCGCCTTACTTGTTCACCTACGAACGCGACAATAGTAGTGAGAAAGAAAAAAATATATAGATAAAAGCAATTAACCCATGTTATGGTTGATACTTACAGGAATAAATAATTTTTCATCCTAAGTAATCGCAACGTTTGTTGCAATTTCCAATCCATCAGCAGCGTGTGGTGTTGTTTTTAACCAACTTCATTGCATGAATACCTGTGGATGGTCCCAGATAATTCTAACATACCTAAAATATTTGGGAGCTGTTTAATATTTGAAAGCTCGAATGGAATGGTGCATGGAAAATATATATAGCTGATCATTTTACTGCGTTTTTATAAGCTTTTGATGTTTACAGACTTGTATAATTCTTTATAAATTAATTGTTATTTATATTTAAAACAATATGGCCTACGGCATTATATCAACACCTAGTACCAAATATTAAATAGCATAATAATAAAGTTGACATCTGTGACGAAATAACTTTCCGCTTATAGAAATAATATTTTTGATGTGAATATGAGTGATAAAATACGTCTGTGTTACATATGTACCTTATTTAAATATATTTTTTGTGATAAAGAACTGTCACCATTAAACTTAAAGCATTTAGTACGTGATACATGATATATGTTTTCGTACTTATTTCACACTTTTTATTTCTCCTTCCAGGGAAGAAGTCAGTGTGCAGTTGTGGCGTACAACTCAAAGAGTGAATTGCATAGACTTGTACACAAAGAATTGACTAATAGGAGTCCTGCAGTTTTTATACAGAAATATATTGCTCAGAACAGGTCCAGCACTAAACTACGCCAACGTCGAAAGAAATCAGTTGCAAAAAGATCACTGAAATATAGTAGCATAGGTCCATATGAGCATTAAGGTCCACGTGCAGCAGAACCTTTACCAGACACCCATGATGATAAGCTTGCAGTCCTAAAAGAAGAGTATTGGAGATCTTTACAAGAAGAGTCTACCGATGAAAGAAGAAGGGCAATACAAAGTAACAAAAAAGACCGAACTACTTCACAAAAATGGAGAGAGCAGACGAAAACGTATCACTGCGTCATGTTTCGGTAAAATATTTAAAATGCGAACCACCACTTATTGTGTTCCTGTAGTAGAATATATCTGCTATCCGACATTCTCTGGAAATGTACATACAAGATGGGGTATAGAAATGGAGGCAACTTCATTGCTTTCAGTCAGTGAAATACTAGGAGAAAAAAATTTAAATGTGTGGTTTCTTTATTGACAAAGAGTACCCTTATCTTGGAGCAACCTCTGATAGCGTCGTAGAAGAAAGTGCAGTCTTGGAGATAAAATGTCCTTCGTCATCAAAATATGCCTCCAGAAGAGGCTTTCACTGCACGAAAGCTTAAATTTTTACATAAAGGAAAGTACACGTCGAGGTTGAAAGAAGGACATCCATATTGCTACCAAGTTCAAGGTCAACTTAACATAATATAACGAGAAGTATGTTACTTTGCTGTGTGGACACCGAAAATTAGGTCAAAATTAAAAAAAAAAAAAAAACTCATTTATTTATACTCATCATTTTATGAGCATGGCTAAATGTAGCTAAGGGTAATTCGATTGCATGAAGACAAATCAGTTGTATTAATAGCTAATTTTAAAGCATACATTATACATATATATATATATGATATACTTATCTTGTTCACATTTGAGGCAGCGCCAACGAACGTGATTTGAGGTGGCTAGCGCCAAGAGGAGGGAGAATAATGAACGGAATGTGATGACGAAAGGATGAAATTGCAACGGAATGCATTAGGGGGTAGCCTAGTGAGTAGGCTACCCCTAAAAAACACTACGTAAAAGTTTGCCACATTTCCCACATACTAAAATATGGCGTGACCCCTTTGGATTCAAACCCGGGAGGCCATTATAGACGGTGATTGGTCTGACCAGTTCACCACTGTGTGGCTTCACGCATATATATATATATATTGTATATGCATATATATAATATTAATCCTATATGCCATGCTATTTCATGAAATCGTAATAGGAAATGTGCCATGGTTCATTTGTTTTAGATAACATTCATAATTAAAGGTATAGAAATTAACATTACTTTTTTTGAAGACTTAATAAAATTTCACAAAAAATATGGGTATTCTACCAAACACAATTTTTTTCCCCCAAAAATTACTGCATAAGAGTTCGCTTAATTGTTTTTTTTTTTTTTTTTTTTTTGCGCATGTATAGCGAATTTTATAACCAGGTAGTTATAGACTGAAAATGTATTTGAGGATTATAGTCAAGTTTATATCAGGAAATAATAGCCGGGAAACAATATTTGGTACAATTAGTACTTAGTACATAGAAAATTGATTTGATATGTATTTTGTGTAGGAAAAAACATCGTATTATAAAATCTAACATAATCTGAAGTAAAATTGTCCAAGTGTGGTATTCCTCAAAACTCAACCTATTTGCAAATCAAATATATTTGTTATAAATATTTGGTTTCTATTTTACTTATAATCACCAATCATTGACGTGCCAGAAAGACCCATGATTATAGCCATGCATTGTTCCAATTTTGTAATAGATGGTTACGCCTCAATAACATTATCTAAAAAATTTCTTATATGAAAATATCAGTAAACAATAATGTTTATGAAAACATATTGTAATTGCCCAGGTTTGTTGCTCGACAAAGTGAATAGAAGGAAAGATATGTGGCAGGAAATTATGCTTCCGAAACTGACAGTATTCTAGATGGAGTGTCTCCTTCCGGAAATTGTAAATTCTCGTCGAGCTCGTGGTCAGATTATAAGCGAACACCGACATATCCTCGAAGTACAGGCTAAAGCTATCTCCAAGAGACGAAAGAAGAAAAGAAGATGAACTAAGTTGCTGCCGCATTGTTTAATTAGTCAGTATGCTTGGCTAATTGCAAATCTTTTAAAATCCTTTCAATCATAGCTGAAATCATCGATATACATATTAAAATAGGAGAATATTTTGTTCGTGACTACAACAGTATCGAGATTGCGTCCTGTAATACATTAAAACCAATAATAACGCGCATTTGCTTAAAGTTCTTGGTAGCAGTTGTTTATAATAGTCCAGAGCTGCAAACCTCCCATTAGTCCAGAGATGCCAACCTCAAATCGTACCCATTAGAAACGACAGTTATGTGAGATGAATACGCGTAAATCTAAAGCGATAAAATTTTTCCTCCAATATTCAGACACTCACAAAATTGAACAAACGTTATAATGCTTGCATTAAAAAACAAAATACGCGCAAATCAATGAATAAAAAAAATTGCAAACGAGATAATAATCTCCTAGTTACGCTGAAAACATAAATAGGACATTTCAGTACGTTCAAGGAAAATGTTGAATGCTCAATTTCAATATTCCTAGTATCAGAAAACTATTTAAAAGCACTCCATTTTTTTTCATTTGCTTCATACATTCTGGCTACTAAGTGCAGAGATGGTAAATAAAACTAGTTACTTGGGAAACGTCCTATATATTTTACCACTGTGACTGAAAGATTTTTACATTTTTTAACAGGCTATCACTTATTATACTCATTGCCTCATCAATTGTAGCTGTACTTTTAATTTATATTCTCTGTAACGAGGCATTTGATGAACATTTAAAATTTATAATATTGCACACATTACTACATGTTCTTATGCGGTAGGAATTTAAATAACTTCGTTGTCTGTGCAATGCAGTTTATACTTATTTTAAAGATGTTTTGTATTGCAAATTTGATTACATTAAAATTTTGGAGGAAAAAAACGTAAGTTGATTTGTCTTTTTAAAATCATGTATTCTGTTTCCTGCTGAAGAATGTTATAATTACCACGAATTTTTTCCTCAGTATACTATAGTAATATTGTAACATGGAGATTTAATTATTTTACATACAATAATTATTATCAACATGCCCTACGATTTGACAATATTAAATTAATTAATTAATATATATGACATAGTTTAACCTTCATCATTGTTCCTACAAAATTTTTGATAACATAGTAGGTTAATATCCTCAACGCCAAGATTCAAAATTTTTCATTTTGTTTTCATAAAGAATTATTTTCTACGGCAAATTAATGAGTTGTGTATAATCGCTAGAGCCTCATATGAGTAAACTAAGTCTACCAGCTGGAAGCTGAGCGATGTTTTGAGATAGGAGAGGGGATAGAAGACATATCACTAGTCCTTGCACCCCGTTTTCTAAATTGTCTGAAATATTTTCAGTTTCATTCATTTAGTTCTTGTACATTTATTAATGGAATGTGATATTAACTTCGAGGAAGTAGTATAAATACATCCATCACCTTCTCCTGTATGATTTCGAACTATTTGGTATTTCCTTTTTCAGTATTTTAACATTGCCGATCTACTTATTTTGGCTTGCTATGCGTATACATACAAGACTTAGTAAAGTTTTACAAGTGTAACAATATTTGGTTCGAAATTGTTTCATTGGTTTTCGAAATTATGTAAAAGCCTCATACTCGTGTGGTACAATCATACAAAGCACGTGACTAAACAGCAATAGTTGATGCACGTTTGAATCTCGTAATAGATACTATCAGCAAAAAAAAAAAAAGTATAGTTAAAATTGGTTATTTTAATTCATATATCTGATGAATCACTTAAAACTTACGCCACAAATATTTCTGAAATTGAAGGTTCTATTGGTGTGCTCATAATTGTAGCCCAAACGCAGATGAAAATAATTATTCAAATGTGTATTTCTTATACAAGGTTACGTTTTTTCTTTAGATAGAACAATGCCTATGTACAGTCGTAACGAACCGATGTCGCCAACACTGTGGATGCGAACAAATTTCCCATTTATGAAGGAAAATCGCATATTAATTAAAGCATGTAAATTGAAATTCATTGCAAAAACTGAGTGTTAATTAATGAATTTTTGTAGGCAATTCTAACACAATTACATTCACACTGGCAAAGGCGCTTGGTGTTTATATCCCAATTTATATGTAACGTTAACATTTATTGCCGGCATATATAATATTTGTTTACAATTGAAATATACTATTTACTGATTTCCATGGGTTGAAAAATAGTTCTGTGTTTAAATATATATTTTATACATTATTTGCTGCGAGAGAGAGAGAGAGAGAGAGAGAGAGAGAGAGAGAGAGAGAGAGGGAGAGGGAGAGAGAGAGAGAGAGAGAGAGAGAGAGAGAGAGAGAGAGAGAGAGGAGAGAGAGAGAGAGAGAGAGAGAGAGAGAGAGAGAGAGAGAGAGAGAGAGAGAGAGAGAGGAGAGAGAGAGAGAGAGAGAGAGAGAGAGAGGCAAATCAGATGTCTTGCGGTTTTCGAAACAGTCTAGACGCTAGGTTAGTTCGCATTTGAACAAACTTTGTTTTGATGTTATACAATTAATCTCTGGGTCTAAAAGATCGCCAATGCGCGAAACTATACATAAACACACGACTTATACCGACTAGCTCAGCAACACGTGTCCATGGCTCAGCGAGGAAGCGCAGTATGAAACACGTTGTATTTCAGCTTCTTTTTTTTTACGAGTCATGGGACAAAGTCCTTTACCTGCTGTGGTACTGGAACTCATTCACTGCTTATCTTCCCCTTGCCCCCTGTCAATATGCTCGTGGGCCGCTCCGTAATACGAGAGTACTTTGTGTAGTGCATGAACATGGCCTGCAATGCAACCCGCAGTACGAGAGCGTATAGTAAACGAACCAGGCAGCCCTGTTAAGGATTACTATTTACCAGATCACACAAGAGAGAAACGGTTGCAGGTAACTGAAGGATTTGAGACCCATGCAAACTTTCCTAATTGCATTGGGGCTGTCGATGGGAAGCACATGCGATTAATAATAACCAAATATTTCCGGTTCAGTGAATTATAATTACAAGCACTTTTTTAGTATAGCTTTAATTGGCAGTGTGTGATGCCAATTACAATTTTGTGGCAATTAGTCTTGGCGCAGATGGTAATGAAAGTGACTACTATTTTAAAAATGCATTGCGCACGTACTTGGGGAGCCAAATTATCAACAATGGCATTTATCAATTCAGTTTTGCTCATTGGCAAACATAAAGCCTCATGAAATGCGCAAATGGAATCAACAATCTCTTACATAGACTCACCCGGCCTTTGAATTATAAAGGCAAAGTCACGGCCACATTGGTGCTTAACGTGCCCGGGGTGGGGTTGGGGGGATAAAGTCTCGATCACCCAGCGTTTAAAGTCCAAAAAAGTGCCAGTTTCTAATAACATAAATTCCTCATGAAGCATCTGTAAAATTGATCTTTCTTATTTAGTCGCAATGGCTTTTAGGAGTCCATATTCAGAACTCAAACACAGACAAGCTATTATATTCACAGCAATAGAAAATTGCAAAATGCTAACAGATTCGAAGGGAGTCAAAGGAGAAAGGTTTTGCGGGGTCTACTTTGGGCGGGCCATTGATGACACTCACTGGGAAAACTCGCTTAGAGGGTTGCGCCATCGGAAGTTGATTACGCCAGCAACTCACCTTAGCTCGTTTACGGTCAAGGCTTAGTCTACTGCGTACTCAAGGTCCCGCCAAAATTTGACAAGTTCGTCCTTCTTCAATGCTTAGATGAAGCCAACCTCGCTGATTACATGCAACGAATACAAAATGGAGGTATGAGAAAATCACTTAAAACAGAGTGTTCAGAGTAATTATTTGTGCCGAAGCACAAGTAATTCAACATAAACAAACAATTTTAAAGCATTTAACTAGGCAAAACATCTTTAAAATCACTTAGCACTATAAAGATAGGTTTCAAACATCTTGCAATTCTTAAAATTGATCATAAAAAGTATCCAGTTTCCAATAAATTCATACAAAATGTTAAAAGTTTAACAAAAGTTATTACAATACGAAGAATTATCAATCGATTTCGCCCATACACATTGATGTTAATTAAAATTTGAAATGCAAAATTACCACTTGAATACAATGATAGCAAATATATAAATATTAACCGAACTTGGGCTGGAGACCAAAACGACAATTTATAAAAAAACACTAGCTCACTGTATGCCCAAGACGAAACAAACTACACTACACAAATATTAAAAACATTTAAAACAGACCCAACAGACACATTGCTTGCGACCCACGACTCACCATTTCGTGTTGCTCAACATCACAGTTACTCAGGCGAGGGAACAAATTTAAAGGTGCCTCATATTTGCACACATCCTATGGATGGCTAAAATACAATTTAAAACATGTTGCATCTCCTCTGACCACTCCTGCAGGTGACGACCAGGTGTAGAATAGGCGGGGCGCAAGGTGTACACCAATTTATATTAACTAATTTCATTAACAAAGAAATTGTAGTGTATGAAAGAAGGGGAAATTAAGGAGGGCGGACGAGAGAGGAAACGAGAGGGGAACAGAGACAGGAGAGCTAGACACCAACAGTGTCAAAAGTAATGAAGACACCTGGCACAAAGAGCGCTTGTGTGGCAAAACCCCCCCCCCCCCCCCCACTCCCCCCTTCAAAATAGTGTTCTAGCGCCCTCTATCTGAACATTTTCAAATAAAACATAAAAAAACATTTACCAAATATAGAAGATTAAAGATGTGTAGACAGAAAATCAAAGATCAAATAAGCGTAGAAAATATCAAATATAGGTTAGACTTCCAGGTTACACACAGAACAGTTCCGCAACAACACACAAAACACTCGGAGTGATCAGCTCAGTATTTAAATAGTAATGACTGTGTTGTCGATGAAATCCCCAGGGACGGTGGGCAGCCAGGCGGAATACCACTCAATGCCACCAGAGCTGTCTCTTCTCGAGCACAAGTTACAGAAACTAACCGCAGCATGGGGCTGCGAATGGAGAAACTATGTGAACCTTTGCCTCTTCCAACAGATGAATTTGCACCACATCTCAGATGCACGACAGCGGTGGTAAGTTGGCTGAGCACAACTCGGTGGGAAGATGGGAAGCATGTAAAATAACCATAGATAAAAAAAAGTATATCAAAACAACCCAAATAACACAGGAAAAGAGGCCAGGAAAACAATTTGCATACACCATATTAAACAAAGCCACCAAACTCCACACACAAACATGATGATTAGACTATTTATTTTGTAGTTTATAAGGTTCCAACTGAGACACATGTGCTTTTCTAAACAACCGACTATAGCAGATCGAGACAAGACTAACAATGTTAGGACCTAGGAACTTATAAATCTTAATTGGACCGACATAGTTTGAAATCAGTTTCCTCATTAAATCCGTTCCCACATCTACCAGCATATAATTCATATATAGGACTTGTACCTCTAACTTAAAAGTAACTGGTAACCAGCCATGTTCCATCTATGCCATGACATGCCCCAAGCCTATGGTAGAAACATTCTCAAGTAATCGATCTCTCTCAAGGGAAGAGGGGGACTATTCCATTCCAAATATATTAAGTAAATGATAACTAAGCGTACGGTCAAGGAATAGGAGTGATTGTGGAACTAACGTGGAATCATGTAAGGCACTGTTGAATCCAACATTTATGATATCCTGGTCCCACAATGTTGTGACCTTGGTTATAAAAAATGATTTAACAAGACTTAAGTTTCTTTTTTAATCTTTCTACCTGATTACCTTTCAGTTAGTACAGACTGGAGGTAAAATGTTCGATATCCAAGCATACACATATGATCTTAAAAATATTAGAGGTCAAATACCAGGCATTTGTGCCGAAGCACATGAGTTCTATAACTATCTCAAAAGGAGCACTGTACATCTTCCAAACCTGATTGGTGTAGGCCTTAACAATGGATGATGTTTTCATGTTTCGCAATGGCAACAAAATAAATTTAATATAAGTATCTACCAAAATTTAAAAAAACATATATTACCATTTACGGATCTGATTAAAGGACAAACATATCCACATAAACCGTGTGCCAAGGAGCGTGGGTAATATTTTTGACAGCCTACCCAATATTTGCGTTATGAATCTGTTTACACAGGTCACACAAACATGCAAAACCTGATACTTCGCCCCTAACACTAGGAGAGGCGAAATGCACTGCAATTTTGTTAAAAGTCGTGCTGACACCTAAAAGTCCGCCAAACCCAGAATCGTGAAAGCAGAAAAATGCCATAGATTTCAGTGACTCAGAAACAATGATTTTACAAGCATGGACAACATTTCCCTGTGAAATACATTATACCATTGCCTAACACGTGAGGAAGTACAGCACAATTGCTCAGGTCACTTTGAACCTTAGCCCATAAACCATCATCCACCTGGTCCTGACGAAACTTAACAATGAATTCGGGAATATCTTGTATAATATTGAGTGATGACTCCGGAGCCACAACCTCGTCCATTTCAGAATCAGCCGGATCGTACATTCTTGAGATGGCGTTAGAAACCTGATTTTCGGGCTACCGGGCATGATGAACCTTGAAACTGAAGCGAGATAGACGTAGTACCCAACAACCCAGTTGGCCTAACTGTTAAGACAGGCTGAGGATCCAAATCCAAGCCTGATTTTCAGTGTAAAGATCGTATTTGTAACACTCAATATATGATACGAATTTCTTAAGTCAGAAATGCATGCTAGGGTATCCTTCTCATAGATCCCAAGCCTCCGTTCTGTCTCGGTAACACTGCAACTAGCGAAAGCGACAGGCGCCAAACACAACTCTGTCCACTCACTTAGGACAACCCCTAGGGCCTGTGACAAGGCATAAACATAAACAATGATAATGTGCATAAAGTCCGGAAGGAGGAACACCGGCCGAAAAACTAGCTTTTCTATGAGCAAACAATAGGCCGACTCCTGACCCCACTGAAATTCTAGTCCCTTCTTTTTCAAAGAATTCAAAGGTGTTGCGAGTTCCAAAAATTATCAATGAAACATTCGTACTAACCATAATATTCCTAAAAGTTCTGCACTCCCTTCAAAGTCCCAGGGCGAGAGAAAATTTATATAGGGGCCACATGGTCGTGATCAATCATCAAACGATACTAACAGAGCAACTATCCCAGAAATCTCATCTTGGCCGATCCCAAAGTGACTTTGTCTGAATTTATGTCAAACTAGACGTCTTCACTGTAAACAATGTCGTCATCGATATACTTGAAGAAAATTTTAATTTAAAAACAGACAGAACATTATCCAAAACAGGTGACAATGTTTGGCTACCGAAATTGGAACACATATAAATTCATGTGAATTCATAGCGGCTCCATGGTGTACTAAAAGTGGTATACTTCTTAAAGGAGGGATACAGTAAATATTGGTGAATGTTGTTATTTAAATCTAAAACGGAAAACACACGGGCTTTACCCAAGTGCTGAAGGGCGCAATCATTTGTAGGCAACCATATGAATCTTTTAGTTTACCAGGGAACTGTTAAACCCCGAAGAAACTTGTCACTTGCCTTTCTAGCCGCCAAAAATCTCAGTGAACAATAATCTGACATAGAGGCATCTAACAAACCAGCAACTTAACAGTTTATTTTTAATTTACAGGAATGCCTGAAGCTTGGGAGGCGGACATTATTATAAGGGAGGACATCGCATTTGCCAGTTCGCGAAGAGATGACATCGCTTATTTCCTCCTTCAGCTTATTCAAACACACTTGAAATTAAGTAGCAGAATTTGTGCCATCGTGTAAGGGAGAAAAAACATTCGGAATAGCGACGACCTGCAATCCTGTCATGATGTTCGGAGCAAACCTAAAAGACAAATTAAATTCCTAGAGGTTATTTTACGACCTAGACTTTCCCAGAAATTCAAGGCCTAAATACTGTCACGTGGCAGATGAGAAAATTCCCAAAAGAATACATACTTGGAAACCTCCTGACTTTAAAATGTAGGTTCACAACTACATTACTCCTAACGATATCGCCATTAGCGATACGCAAATGTTTCTCTGATGTACATATGACACAAATTTTGGAAATGGTCTTGGAATCCAAGAGTTTTTTCAAGAAGTAATTACTCATGACACAATGGGTAGCCCCAGTGTCATCCAAAGTGGAAAATTATTGATCCCCACAAAGGATCAACACCGTACGCTTTCTAACATAACACAGACTTCATCTTTAACCCGACTGGAATAGCAACAGATTTAAAGAGACAATTCGTTTCCCGTCCTAGGACAGGATCTACTCAGGTGCCCAAGCCCACGCCAATGAAAAGATTTTCTCCCACACATTGTACATCTACTGAGTGTACAATTCTTAGCTATGTGTCCCTGAGTTGCACAATTACTAAAACAATGTAGTATTGCATGACATTCTGCATTTTGAGAATTCGGCCGGACGGCGTGGAGTTGCCGTCGCTGTCGGCTCGTATGACGGCAAATATTATTAGCTCATTTAATGATTTTATATATACTGTCAGCATATAAAGTAAAGTTGAAAGTTGTTGCATGGTTTTGTAGATACAGCATAGATATCTAAAATGTTTTTGTGGTCCCCATTTTAAAAATATTCTGACCCACTGGGTAGGAATCTGTTGTTTGTTTCACAAGGTATGACATAAAAACTTTATTTGACAGTTGGCACTTTCTTGCAAAATTGCAGATGGAAGAAGCTATGTATTGACAAATTTTATGCTTGTAATATATAGACCTACTTTCAGCATAACAAGTTTGGTAGAAATTGGTTAAAGGTATGGTAGATATAGCAAATTAACAGAAAATATTTAGATAACAGCCATTTTGAAAATAGTGCATTTTCCATGTAAATTGCATATATCAACGTAACCAACTATATTATTACTTATGTGCTAGATTTGGTAGGAAGTGGGTTTTTAGTTACTGAGATATAATGTAAAAGCTTAATTTTTCATTTTTTACTATCTTCCAAAATGGTGGACAAATAATATCGATCCTGCAAAAAACGGACAGATTCATCCTTCTTCAATGCGTAGATGAGTCCAATGTCGGCAATTGCATTCCACACGTATAGAATGCAGATATGAGAAAACAATCTAGCGCAGGTTGCACATTAATTGTTTTTGCTGAAGCACTAATTATTGAACACAAACAAACAATTTTAAAGCATGTAATTAGGCAAAATATTTTTATAAAATACAGGTAGAAACATAAAGACGGGTATCAGACCTCTAACAATTCTTATCATTGATCATTGCAATAATTTCCAGATTTAAAAAAATGCATACAAAATGTTAAAGTATAACAAAAGTGACTACAAAATGTAAGAATAATCAATCAATTGCCAAACAGATTGATGTTAATTACAATGTAAAACACATAATTACCGCTTAAAAACAATGACGACAAATATAAAAAAAAAATGTGAAATACAAATACGTTGACAAGAGTTTTCGATTGTGAGCAACTAGGAAAAAAGGATGGTAACTTAAAAACCCAGTAAACCCAACTTTAATAAAATGTACATTATAAAACTTTTAATAAAAATAACAAATATGAATTATCGGTGGAAGCAGTTAAATAACCCATCAGAGCTGATATTACTGTTGCACTTATGTTACGGCTTAGGTAAAGTAGTATAGTTGAAATTGAATATGTGATTTAATTTCTTACATAATATCCCTGGAGTAGTTATATTATATAATATAATACGTTTTGTATGGGTACTGCAATATGTGAGTTATAGTTATGTAATCTGTAAAAACAAGTTATGACACCGATACTACATAAATACGATTAGGGTCGTTAGTTGCCCTTATGAAAGTATTCTTTACAAAAAAGAAAATAATTTAGTTAAATAATTGTATACACATTAAAAGTTTGTCTACTCTGTAGCAAAGTTAGTCACTTATCAATACTTTCTCTAAACTCAGTTAAATGGTACTCCAATAACAGTAAACATTGCGGCACTCGTGAACTCACCAAGCTCAAACTAAGCTGTGTCCCTGTATCTCTGAGCAAGTGCTGCCTGGTCCCCTATACCTGCGTCAGGTAGCTTCCAAGAGAGACAAAGATGCCTCTCTAGTGGGTCACTACTCCATCAGAGACACATGTGCTACTCGCCTACGTGCAAAAAAAAAAAAAAAAAACAAATTCGACCCAATGGTAAGCGACTTCTATCTACTGTCGCCTGCGCACACCCACTCGCAGGTGAGGTGGGCGTGACTTGAGAAACTCTCTCATATTGTTAGAACCATAAAATAAACACACAGTCTTTGCACCCTGTTAAATAAGGGCTGGTGGACCTCTTGACTCTTGCAGATGGTCGGACCACAGAGTTAGCTAAACCCTGGAGCACAGTCCCTGCTTGACCCAAAGCCTCACATTTCGGCTGTGTGCAGGATTTACATTCCAACAAAACTTAAGGAGTAAATAGTGACAAGCAGACAGGGGTAGTGGACGAGAATATGAAAACTGCACAGCTGTAAGCAGCACAGGAAATGTAAACTTTAAACTACATGGTTAGGGAACATACAGACTTAGCTTAGTCGGCACAGCGCTTCCGAACTCACGTGCATGTGACCTTGCTTGTGTTGAGTGCCCACAAGGCAGCGAGTTGGTGAGTACTGAGTCTTTCATGTGAACATATCTTGAGAACTTATAACAAAATATCGTATCTCACGACTTATAAGCGAAAGGATTTATTAATGAAAGAAGCAGGCGTTCCTTAGCGCGTGAACGGCAGTACGTTATTTCAACAAGTAAATTTTTATAAACTCTTTGGGAACATACAATAAATGTATAAACTTAGGCTATATGCTTGGTAAAGGAAAATATTTAATTTACTCTATTGTGGACATTGAATTATTAACCTACGTTAATAAATTCATCTGAATTTAATATCCAGCGCACACAGTAAATAAAATTAAGCCTCGTTAAGTTATCGCGTTGCTGTCTCTCTATCAGATAGGTGAGAATATTTATTTATGATTTAATGTACTACGAATATTTGTAGAGGGTTTACCCGATAACCAGTGTTTAGAAACGAAAATCACATGGTTATAACTTCTAATTATGGTATTATTATTGAATATGAAGTAACATTATGTTATTATTTAAAATAAATACTGGAAAATATAAGGACGTGTGGGGCACTTAGTGGCTGTGATGTGGTTGGGGGGAGGGGGAAGTGTAGTAGCATTTCACTTGGCTGCTAGAGTGAGTGAAGGGATTTGTGCGGCACTTAACAGAGGGGTCTTGAGAGGCGGGGATAACTGGGAACCCCGAGAAAACCCAACGACACACGGCATCATCAGGCACGATTCCCACTTGCGAGAATCCGGTGACCCGGCAGGTGATTGAACCCAGTTCGCCTTGGTGGAAAGCGAGTGTGTTAATCGCTCAGCCACCGGGGCCCCACGGCTGCTAGACGTGGAGATCTTCAGGCGCCTCAAACAGATGTTATGATGTTATGCTTTATAATAAAGACTTGTGAAGTTTTATACTATTATGAGGTAAGAACTGAAGATAATCATGAAGACATAATACATATTTAATATAACTGTTATGAGTTCCAGTAAATAGAAGCTATTGGCTATTACAGTGTATTACTAACCTGAATGATACCTTGCTGTAGGCTGAATGTTGTGTCGGAAAGCTACGAGCGGCATGCTAAGTTGGATCTTGATATCTTCATATCGGCGTGGGTTCCCATACTGACTGACTGACAGACACACCCCTTACAAAGTGTTGCCAAGTAATATATACACTATCTACCAAAAAGTAATTGGGCACCTGTCCACAATGTTTGCTCGGTGGTTGTCACTCCGTTAGAATCTCGTAGGGGCCACCTCTTGCGGCTATAACAGCAGCCACCCTGTCTGGCATGCTCTCTACGAATGTTTGCAGGACATCCACGGGGATTCGTTGCCATTCCTCTTGCAACCATTCCATGAGTTGAGCAATGGCTTTTGGACGCGTCTGACGAGCCCTCACCCGACTATCCAATTCGTCCCAAAGATGTTCTATAGGGTTGAGGTCGGGGCTCTGGGCGGGCCAGTCCAATCGGCGAACATTGTTGTCGGCGTACCACTGCATAGCAGCCCTAGAAACATGGCAACTGGCATTGTCATCCTGGAAGTAACACGGGTCCATTACGTAAAAACACCACAATGTTGGGAGCATTTCATTATCCATAATGTTACAATAGGCCTCTGTGTTCATGCTACCACGGACAGACACCAGCGGTCCTACGCCGAAGGCCGTGAAACACAAGTCAACTGACATACTGAATTACCTATCTTCACGGGTGCCGAATTACTTTTTGGTAGATGGTTTAGGTTCTAGTGGCGTAATTGTCACAAATACTGTGCCGTAGTGAGGGGAACTCCGCCGGCGCTTAACTTGTTATGTTTTATAATCTGTTATTGCTGTAATGTGTTTCGGATTCTTCGCTGCTGTTCGCTAGGCTTGTGAGCCTTTGCTGAATCATGATAATTCGTAATCGATTAATGCGTTATGACCTTCAGATCGGATCAGAATATTTCCAGCGTGAATATCGTTATGGGTAATTCCTATTCCACGCAATTCCTGCATCGCTACACTGAGCTCGTCCATCACTTACTTTGCCAAATTCACATCCACTAAAAAATTTAGATCTTCAATTGTGCCTGAAAGTGTTCCAAATCTCGGGTATCCCTAAACAAGAACTCGTGAAATAGGGGCATAGCTGTTTCTGGTATCGTTTGTAACCCCACAAACTTTCGCAGTGTCTTTAGTCATCCAACCCGGATTGTCCTGATATTGTACAATCTGTTCTTGCTGATGACTTCTGGCCTGCAACAAACAAGGAAAACGAAATAAAATTAATTTTAAGTACAACTAATAATATAAAATATTCTTATAAATGTATGTATAACATTATGGATGTTTTGATGTAAGTTCATATTTATGTGTTTTGTGAGTAATACATGGAAATGTATGTGTGTGCATCGGGGACACGTTATGAGCGCGCATATAGCTAATATGGAGTATGCCAATTTTCGCTAATTACTACAACATGAGAGGATTTCTTTGAGAAGGTAGGTAAGGGTTCAAACTGCTACGAAAGCCTCTATTTAAATATAAGAATTAAATTATTTCAGAATGACAATTACAGAAGGCAATTTTCTCGCACATCAGCAATTATTCTAATTTTGCAGCGCAATATACACCTACCATATAGTATCCCGAGAACATCTGATACTCTTACATCCAAACAAGCTTCCATATTTGTATTGGACGTATTTTTTTCAATTGTTAATGTAAAATGTTATCGATAATTAGAGGATTTTAATGGTTGACTATGTGTTGAGTTGACTGGAATAATGCCACTTATGTACGAAACACACGATCATTTATCGATAATAGTTTTGGGATTCATGTGAGAAACATGCTTTATAATATCTTTTTACATAAACCATAAAGGTCACAGGAATAATTATGAAACGTGATACAAGCGTGCAATCTTCTTCTTCTTTGCAGAATTGCCATCATTATGTGCTGTAATAATTGCATTCCTGTTTCTATATATAAATCTAAGCAACTAAACTGATGAATATATTATAAAATCGCCAGTCCACGTTGAATTATTTCAAAGAAAACCCAAACGTATACATAACATGTGCACATACCTAATAAATATTAATGTGCTATTAAATATCCGTATTTAGTTTAGCAATAAATTATGTATTTTCGATTCAAAAATGTTTGAATCATTGAAACAATTTCAAAGTTAAAGATATATGTATTTATATAAGCATGCACTGCGTAACTTTTTCAGCTGATCTTGAAAAAGCCATTACAGAAATTATTTTATTAAAAGGGCGCTCTAATTAAGGGTATAGTTGGACAAAATATGGCAAGGATCAATGATTGCAGCGTTTAGTCGTTTGAACATCAGCAACTAACGAATGTTGACTGTGTAAGCCACTTGATCCCTCGGTGTTTGCTACAGTGTTGGATTTGAATAAAAACTAATTCTATTCTAGTCATAAGGGAAGCAGAATATTTAGGTATTATCAAATTTTCCTGTGAAACTCCCGTTGTGTAACAGATGCAGGGTATTCCTGGCAAAGTCCGCCCTTTTGCGGCGAGATCACTTAGTAGTTTCCAGAGACAGACACAGAGAGTAACTGACAAGAAAGAGGAACTGTTTACGTGGTTAAGTTTGACTTATTCACTACATCTATTAAGAAATTACTAACTAGATGTCATTTAAGTACTGTTATACTTACCGTATTATAATATTTTAAGATGTGAGACACCTATAAATGGCACGGTCTTTATTAATGGTATTTTGGGTAACGTTAAAAAATTATTTAGTGTAATTCCTCAGAGAGGACTATGTAATATTCTTTTGGAACAATTAAATCGGTGCACGCAGGAAATGTCCCTGAAAGTGTAGGCGTGGCCTACACTTCAGGAAATCTCACGAAACTCGAGCAGACAGACTGAAAATGACATAGGAAGTCGGAGTAGAGGCCTTCGAAAGTCCTGTGTCAACTAACATTTTTTTACTGTCTGGAGTGACGAACACGCACTGGAACTTTGAGTCATCAATCAACCTCGGGAAAGCATATACCAATATTAGTTTCTTGTTTTGGAAGGGGCTAACGCTCTCCAGAACTCTGAGAAATTACCGTAAGAGACAAATTGTAACGAAACGGTGCAGTGTTACACACAGTGTACGTTTTTAAAGTGTCAATTGTGTGATCTGTTGTAACTCTGCCTGAGCTAGCTGGCGTCTATGTGACCGAGGTAGTTTAGTGGACTCCGCAAGCAAAGCATAGACTGGCGGCTCACAGATGCGGAAATTAAACTGGTTTTTTTTACAAGGAATAATACGCCGAAGTGGACCATAGACCTTTCTTCGCTGTTATTACTGGTGCATGTGTTTCGTTTGATATATTAATAGATCGTACGACTGGATGAGACATCAGTTTCAATCTTCAATTGCTGAATTAAGTGTCCAGTTACAACGAGATGAGGATTGTGATTGTTCGGTATGGAATTCTGAAATTTTCTACTGATACCGCAGTTCCATTTGTCGTCATCGCTGCGCATTTTCACGACACACAACTCACTCCGCCATTAATTGATTCTCCGATCTGGCGGATAACGAGTTGTCCGACTCTTAGAGCAGGTAGCCGGCCCGACCCAGTGCCAGCGTCCTCTTGTCGTTCATTCCTGCCCTGCGAGTGCCGATAACAACGGACGGACGTTGTAAGTGTGAGATGCCATCTGGATGTGCGGCTTTATTAAGGAGGAGGTGTTTTAAAACAACTATCGCATCTATGATGAAGTATTCAGTTAAAATTTCCTCCGAAAGTAGATGAGAATTTCTTTTTACATTGTACTTATTATCGGATCTTTTGTAGTGTTTTATATATTCAGAACTTTTCAGTAGTCGCTAGTTGCAGTTACACGTTCTGTTTAGTTCACTGCGTCGTAAATTTAAACAACAATTTTCTAACTTTCTTGTTCGGTCTGTAGGGTCTTGTAACTAGGCAACACACTTCAACCGAATCGTTACAAAACTATTTTTCACTAAAATTAAAAGAGCAATAAACTGAACATGAGTAATAGTGACGTGGTCTGGGACACAGAATATATAAGTAGACAGAGGCGAAATGGCGTGGCCGTTCCTTCAACCTTGACGTACAGTCATTCGGGGTAACTTAGCACTAGCGGAGACGACTATGAACCACCTGCCTTATATAATATCAAATTAAAGCCTGAAGATTATGTGCACTACTATGTTGATTATAAATATTACTGTTAACCAGGAAGTTAAACATTAATCTGGAGGCTTTACAGCCTTCATTTTACGTGAAAATGCTTGGTGCATATTTATTCTGAAATTGTGCAAAAGTTGCACCAATTAAGTGCGCTCATTCTCTGATTGGCTTCACGAGGCTCAGGCGTGCGAGTCTGGTTTCTCACTGGCTACTGCACACTGCCAGAGATTTTCTATTGACTGGGTTGTAGGCTGGCGTGTAGGTTGCCCGGCGCTGATTGGCGAACGCTGTTTCATCATGCACTGAGAGAAAATCTAACACAATATTTGTATGTATAGGACCAAATATATATTTAGTTGCCCTAACAAGATACACTATCAACCAAAAAGTAATTGGGTACCTGTTTGCTCGGCCTTTGTCACCCCGTTAGAATCTCGTAGGGCCACCTCTTGCGGCTATAACAGCAGCCACTCTGTCTGGCATGCTCTCTACGAGTGTTTGCAAGACATCCACGGGGATTCGTCGCCATTCCTCTTGCAACCATTCCGTGAGTCGAGCAATGGATTTTGGCCACTTCTGACGAGTCCTCACCCGGCGATCCAATTCGTCCCAAAGATGTTCTATAGCACTGAATTACCTATCATCACGGGTGCCCAATTACTTTTTGGTAGATAGTGTATATTGTGGAGCAAGCAAAATTTAAAAAGCAACAAAATTAATGTGTGTTTGAACAAATAAAATCTCTGTGTTGGACCAAAAAAAATTTGACTGTCAAATAAATATTCGGTTGAATCAACTGTATATATTTCTTTGGCCACTCATATGGCTGCCTTCATTCGGAAATACAGCTCGAGCATTTGTTTGTCTTTTTTTTTGTGACAATTAGGATAGTAACCGTGTTTTTAGTGCATCTATTGATGCTTACCAGTCGTACAAACACAACAATAAGACAATGCAACAAGAAACTGACAAGTAAAGCTGTAAAACTTCAAATATTTGTTTGCACGCGTTGCCGAATATCTGCAGTATTTAAAAGCTTTCCGGCGTCATCAGTTGTCACATTAGCTGAGATTACTTAGGCGTAGCGCGCGGACACAGGTGATCTAAGTTTGAAACTCGCGCGAACTTGTACAATTTTTTATATCAGCCCAAACTTTTTAAGGTACATGTAGCCAAACAAACCTTTAGTTGCAACAAACAAATCTTTGTCTGGGGACAACAAAATGAGAACAACATAATAACTTGGTTTCAGCAACAAAATATTTCGTTGTCTTTGTACAAACAAATAATTTGGCTGCACCGAACAACTCCTGTTTAATTCAACAAAACATTTTTATCGACGTGTAGCTGGCCAGTGCTACCATACGATGGCAAGTCATGATGACCCATACTATGACCTGAGTCATCAGCACAGCGAATACCACCAGCAGTGCCACGATAATCAGTTCCGGCCAGTCAAACCTCTGCAACAGTGTTGTCAACTATTAACACAACATTCCCGAGCCTCATACAAACCTTACCAATATTACTTCGTCTTTACAATGTGCACAATACTCCTGCCTATAAGCGTGTAATTTTTCCAGAGTTACTTAACTCTATCAGGCGACAGTCTATTATTTATAATAACCAAGAAATTAACATTCTGTTAAAAAAAGTGTAAACATTTTTCTGGAGGTTGCTTTCACAACAGGGGGTTAAATAAAATACAAAATCTTCATGTAAATTTCGTAAACGCATAAACGTTTAACAGAATTTCCTCCATTTGTGTAACGTATTAATGGTTATGACTAAAGGAAACTTATTTACATTGAATAGCATGGTAGTTGACGTGCCTCGCAATTAGAAAAATGCTAATTGAAGTAATTACAATAAAGTTTGTAGTTACTGGTTGGATACAGTATTTGCATCTCGTGTCTATATATACAACGAAGTGGAATGCTAAACAGTTACAGATGTCCCAATTTAAGTAGAATAGGCTCGTCTACCTGCGAAATGTGCAAAGACAAACCTTGCCAAGTTCCCAGTAGACACACGGAGAACTTGACAGTTTACTGACGGCATTCAACATGTTTAAACCATATCCTTAGTGCTTTGTGAATAAATTATCTCTCTGGTGTGACGTCATTAAAGGCTGTTCACGATTAAGTAAGCACTTTAGAAATGAACCTTAGGAAATGATTGCTGCCCCTGCATGCATGTATTTTAATGGACGTACTGAGTGACATTCGCCCAATAAAATTGGTAACGATGGATGGAAAGAAGCTCTTTATCTGAACGTCAAAAAAAAGTGTTGGGTAATCATTTGTGATAAACTTAAAATTATTTCTCTCGCTTTCTGTTTTTTTTATGCAGTGAGGTCAAAATGAGCATACTTGTAAAGTGTTTACTTCCTTAGTAACTTCACAGTTTTATGTGACCAGCGCATGGATAAAGTGATGATGCCCATGTCAATGTTAATTTTACATACGGCGGAAGAATACAAAACGTGTGTTCAAGCAGGGCTTTTAAAAGTGCTCATTTTACCGTGAACAACCTTTATAAAAAATAAAATGAAGGGGAGCTGAGTTTGTCAGCGGCGCTTGACTGTAGCTCTTGAGAGCCGGTGAATTTTAAGCGACGCGAAGTTGGAGCAGCGGCAGAATGCAAAGGCGGGAGAGCCGGCAATACCCCGATAAAACCCGCCCGCCAACTGCAACGACCGCCGCATTTCCCACATGTGAGAATGCGGTTGACACCGCCGGGGATCGAACTCGCCATTGGTGGGAGGTGAATGGTCCGACCACTACACGGCTGCAGCCTCCCCCCTTTTTTTCTCGAACAGCAGTGCGCGTGTCTGATTATGAATTCGATATTGGAAATATTTTATTTTTCACAGTACAGCAGTCCTGTTTCGCAGCAAACATTAAAATAAGTTTAAAAAATTATTAATTTATGAATTTACTATCGGAATGACAATGAAGACACAAGTAAACACATTTGTTAAATGTATGTATAGTAGTAGGTGTTTACAAAAGCTGTTAAGGGTACACAACTTCGAAAAGGATAGAGCCAGTCAATTTTACGCATGCCGTATGACGTAGTATTCCAGTGACAAATGTTATAGATATAACATATGTAGTTTTTGTAATGTGCTGTTTTATCAGTTTCTCTTAATTTGCCTGTAAATATTTACAGCAAAGTCACAACTGGTTTAAAATCTTCAGTTTTTATCACGTCAATAAAACCACTTCTTACTATCTGTATTTGAATCATTAAAAGACTGTTTTTCAGAGAATTATTTACATTTTTGCTAAGTTTACAGAAATAATCTTCTGTTGTCCAGATCAGCGCATCTTCGTGTTTCTCGCTGGACATGATTATTCCGAGTAGAAAAAACGCTTTAATATTTTACTAACCTAAAAAACTAATGAAAAATGCAGTAAAAAATGTGTTACATTTTGGATTTGTCCTTACACATTTTTCTGCGTACTTTTTTGAGCTGTAAACACAGATGCATAAAATAGCATGTGATTGGTTAGCCAGTAAGTTTAAGAGATATCTTCGTATTACACAAAATGAGGTGACTTTATTACTGATAAAGGCAAAGAAACCTTAACTTTGAAAATGTTACCTAACGTCTAAATACAAACGAAAAAAAAAATCTTACTAACGAAACTGACCTTTAGTGGTCACCTGCATTTGTTGTAATTGGTCTTATGTTACGAAATATTTGCTTGGAATTCCTTATACTATACTGAAAAAAAAAATATATTGTTTATTCGATCGCCAGTGAAGTTATTTCCAAACAAATATTGTTATTGTTCAATAATACAGTAAGCAGTCATTTTAAACAATTTTTTTCAGGTTATCCACTATTTCGCTTTAATAATGATTTTATCTGGTATCAAATAAAGTTCCATACATATTTACCATTCAGTTTAAGGACATTTGTTCCCAGTCCCTTGAACGTCGTTAAAGTGAGATATTACTCAATTTGAGTTTCATGTAGGGCCTAACGGTCGTGTTATCTCAGGAGTATTGGCCCTTTCGTCAGGGACAGGTGTTTAACGCGAAGATATTTCAAGACCAGTTGTACTCGAAAACACTATAGTTTATACGCATAACCGTGGTTGGATTATTTTTAATGTCCCGTGCTTCAAGTGACTGTCCGCGAATCATGGACGTTCAGTATCGCAGTACTTTATAGCGATTGGCCCTGCCGAATAAGAACATGTCTTCTCACGTAGACCCGTGGCCAATAGCCAAAGGGAGTTGGGGTTTTGGACGAAGGCCATTGAAGTCTGGCATGGTCGTACATATTTTCGCGAAATACACGTGTCCCTAGCGTATAAACCATTCAGTTTGAGAACTTTGAAGAATTTTTTAAGTATTCACCCACGAATCCTGCTCCTCAGCGGGGTCTGACTGGCCTTCACTGTGGATGACATCCGTGGTGACTGGGGTGACTGAAGGATATAGTGTAGATGTATCCAATCATCTAGAACACACACTACTACATCAGTGCTCTGACATAACACACATCGCATCACGTCATGTTATATTACAGCTTAGGGCCGACGTCTGTTTCAACTGACATACCATGCATTAATTTTACTTCATACAAGATACGTAAATTAGTTTGCGATTGTGTTATGTTCGAACATTTGGAAAATAATTTATGGACTGTGTCCTCGGTAAAGTGAGCACTTTTGAAATCAACCTATGAAAAATCACTTATTTTTAACCGCGCACGCTAGCCTTCAGACTCACTGTTAAGTTGGCAACGAATAAAGTAGGTAAATAGTTTTCAAGTATTGGCGATTGCAATACAAGACTAATTTTTAAATGAATTCCTAATCAAGTTGGCGTATGGTATCTTTTTACCCATTACAGAAGGATTTTTAATATTACTACTAAGCAAAGATTTAGTTTCCTAGCAGTTTCAAGTTTTCCCTTGACTGATGTATGAATAAAGTTATTATGCTCGCTGGTATGTTAGTTTCACGTACAGCGAAACAATAATGAGTGAGAAAATTAGTTATTAAGCAGGTCTTTCAAGTGTTCAGTTAATCATGAATAGTATTTAAGTATATTAACTTTTCTTGTAAAGTTATTCTTTTGTCAATTTCCTTTGGTTGGAAAGCGTTTTTTAACTTTATAAAGCTTTAGATATACTAGACAACTTTCAAACACATTCATAGTCTCCATCGGGTTTCGAAAACGGGTTTCTCATATGTAATGACGTACAACCAACGAAACAATATTTTTATTGAAGGTTTTCAAGATCTTTGTAGCAATCGTCACTTAAACTACGTTCTAATGGATTATTTCGCTATTTAGTAATTTCCCATTGGGTGGTTTCAATTCGGTTCCTATCGGCATTAACTTGTTTCAACAAATATAAGAAGACACATGGAAATAACATACTAAAAATAATTTTCATATTTATATAATCTAGAAAAGACGTGGATGTTATTTTATTATTTAAAAGTTTGAATTACAGCAATTTCTATGACTGCAAATAAAGATACAAAATTAATCGAAACACTAATTATGATAACTAAACACAGTTTTTTTTTCTCCAAAGAAGTTAATTGCCTATTATCATAGAAATTTTAATGGTGAAGTAATAAAGCCGTGATCGGTAAATTAGTGTTTAATAAAATATGTTACATACTAAAACCGGTTCACGATGAAGTGAGCAATTTTCAAATCAACCTTAGAAAAAAGTCACTGCTCCTATCTATATTTTAGCGGACACACTGAGTGGCATGTGCTCAGTATAGTTGGAAATGTTGGAGGGGAAATAGTTCCATGCCTTAACGTCAAACTAAAATTGTTAGGTATATATTTGTGATAACTTAAATTATTCCTTTCTCTTTATATTTTTTTAATACACATAGGCAAAGTGTAACAATTAGCAGATTTGTAAAATGTGTAACTTTACAATAATTTCACATTTTCACTTAACCGACGCATGAATAAAGTGATGAGGTCCATGCCAGTGATAATTTGACATAAGGCGGAAGAATACACAACGTGCATACGTGTAGATCTTAAGCAGGGCTTTTGAAAGTGCTCACTTCACCGTGAACAGCCTATACAAAACTAAATACCTAAGTATCAAATACGTCATAATTTCAGTACACTAAATCGGTTCAGGTGACGTTTTAGTAAACCAGAAGTACCAATCCGAGCTGGGCCCTATTGAGTCACGGTCGGGATCCGCCAAGCCTGTACGCAGCCAAGACAACACGGCTTGAATAGTGTTTCACAGATAGACAGCGATTTCGAGAGTTTAAGCGGAGCCAGGATGGACTTTAAACCAGTGTACTTTCTTGTTACATTCGTGATTGGGTCACTCGTATACTGACACGGCATGCAGAACTGTGAACCAGTAATACGCACGCACAAGCAGAAAGAGCGAATCACGTAGAGCCTACAATACAGAACACAGGGATAGTGCCTGGCAGTACACAAAATTGCCCCGTGTCCTTCTAACTAACTCGCGACATTTCCGTGTGTTTACTCACGAGAGGCAGTGCAGATGACTGTGGCAAAGAGTACCTAAGAGTACAGAGGTGCACTCTGAAAAAAAAAATTGAAATTTTTACTGAGAAACGCTTTGTAATCTTAGAAATGCTCGTAACCGTACAAAGATTTTCCTTGTAAAAATACTTTGTTAAAATACAAGGTCTGTGTATGTAATAGACGTTAGGAAATGCTTGTATTATACTGAGCCGTATCCACAAGCTTCGGAAAAATGGCGGACACTTCATCGAACATCGTAAAACCGTATAAAGCTGTTTATGCAAAAACTATCGGTGATGTAAAGTGTAGCTGGGTGCAAAAAAATTGGTATTGCAAATTTTAATTACGTAAAAAGCTTAAAACAACTCTAATAATAGTAATAAACGACAGCTTCAATAAAACGTGACCGTATTATTCATTATTTGTTGGTGTTTCCCAGCTACGCAGAACTTTTTTAAATCGTCTCTTAATAGGCCTACCCCGTTGTTAAGAGGCATCCAACTATCTTAACTCAACAACTGAACTTTTAAAAAGAAATAAATGTATCTTTATTCTTAACCGTAAAACTTCAATATTACTTTGTGGGTTCTTGTACGTATATTTACACTAAAAATAAGTGTGAATTCCGTAAGTCAAATTGGTCTTGTAGTTAAAGGCGTGGGTTAGTAATCTCCGTGTTGGCGAGCTGTAATTCATTTTTTCTAAATTATATTTTGCCATATTATTTTGAGTTATTCTCTGTTACTAATTCATCACGTTGGTTTTCTAGAAGAAAAAAAAAAGTAATTTTATGTACACTTCTTAATAATGCCAGTTGCAATACAAGGCTATAATTTGTAATATTACAAAGAAATGTTTTGCAAATTTTACAAGAAAACTCTTTGTAGTTTTACAAAGGATTGACTTGGGAACTGTGTTTCCAATGATTTTTCTTGTAAAAGTACAATAATAATGTTTATAGAGTGTGCAATAGCTGCTCATACAGCCGACTGCAGCCACACACGTCAGTACAACCACGTCATTGGTTAGCAAAATGTTGGAGTATCGTTCGCTGACCCGCGTCTGATAACGTAGTCGCCAATATGCAGCCTAAGCAGCAGTGAACATTTCGGAGCTAGCAGTACACTCAACATCTGAGTCAGTGAGAATTTCACTGTTTCAGTCAGTCAGATGTATGTGACTGATTTAACCACAGACTAAAGATGAGGTAGACCGATCTCGCTGGCTGCGCACAACCAATCTCAGTGTCCCAACATCGAACTGATTTTTGCCTACACGTCTAGCAGAAATGGCGAGGATTGAGTTTAAGATTAGAACACTGTTTAGTAAACGAGTACTTTGAGATGTTTTTATACTTCCTCTAATCAATTTGTAATGCTTTTTTATTATATTCAAACTGGTAAAATAATTTTATTAATAAAACAATGCTTGTCATTTAAAAATTAAGATGTAAACAAACACGTTCATCACTGTTGACCATATGACTGGCAGTAGTGTAGGCTTGGGGTAGGTCAATGTTGGGTACATGCGCAGAAGATGAATAAGCGGTCTACCTCATCTTTAGTATATGGATTTAACAGCCATTCCAGCGAATTTAACTGATGATTCAGTGAAAAAATAGCAGATTTCTTTCACTTATCGATTCAGTGAAATTTCTCACTGATTCACCAGTCAATTTTTTCCACTGTTTACTCAGTAGTTTATTTTTGACTGATGGTTCAGTTAAACAGCGTGTAAAAATTTCTGTCAAATGACGTTTAAAATGGCCGTTATACAACGCGTATCAAGTGAAATAACAACGAATAAACCAGTAAAAACCATACAAAATACTTTATAAATATGTGTTTCGTCTTTCATAATGCCATTTTACGAGGTGATATGAACACTGAGCCTTTCGTTCCGTTTTTAAGTCTTTCATTTCGTTTTCGTGTAATCTTCACAGCGCTCTGTTCGAAGGTTTAAACTACATGTAAAGTAATGAGAGGGTGCACTCATATATAATATTCGTTTCAACAATCCTAACGGTACCAATTGAACGAAAAACGGAAAGTAAGGGCATACAATTTAAATCTTCACTATTTCGTGGTGATACTATAAGTCATGTATTGTCCTCTTGTTATTTAAAGTTGGCATGGTTGCGTAGATGGTAAGGTAATGGCTTAAATTTACGTGGCGTGGGTGTGTGAGTTCGATACAGGCAACATTCGGAATTAGTTTCACTTTTTCAAATAACGATAAATATTATAAATATGTTTATTTCAAGTTATTATTTGGTTAAATTCAATAAAAACAATATTCAATTCGCCACTTGCAGTCGGCCTTCGCTTGTTCAATAAGTGAAATAAATTTCACCTCACTAATTCAATCAGTGAAATTTTTTCACTGAAACAACCTGTGGTTTTCCACTGATCAGTGGATCCATTTTCACTGATTCGAGTAGTTGAATCTCACCGCGACACAGTGATTTCCCAGTGTTTCGAATTTAGAGTGTAGTCAACTGGACCCCGATCTTTGAAACTCCCGTAGCCAATCAGAGAACGGATACACTCACATACAAAGTAACCGCCACGCCACATCGTCACTGTGGCTGGAGTATGCTGGAGATACTCGTAACGGGCACTCTGCCTGAAAACATGTCACTGCCGGCCAGCCTGACGACTACACAGCGGCCAGGTACAGTGGCACGAGGAGGTAAAGGAAGCTGAAGCACCCCGATGTGACCCCTACAACTTTCCAGCGACACTCACTAATGCCAGGTTGCACCATCGTGGTTCGAAACTCGATCCGAGATCGCATCTAAGATCGACACAGAAAACTGTTGCACCATTTGAGTTCAGAACTGGACTGGAGATCGAGATGAAGTTCATTTCGAACCGCCGAAATTGGCGGTTTCAAAACTCAATCCGAGATCAGCAGCCATCGTCGAAAAATGTAGTTTGAAAAATACGCCAGCAGATAGAACTACGTTCGATAGTTTTCTTGGGAAATTAAACCAACATTATACGCGCTTGAATATTATTTAGTAAAATTCGAACAACAATGATTCACTTAAAACAGATCAAACATCGCACATCTATTTCTATCTATAGTTAAAAATACGCCTACTTCCATGACGTCGTATATTACAAACCAATAGCAAAATTAGTCTCATACTAAATCTCGAACTCTCACTTTAGAACTAAGATCGACGAATCGGAGGTCTAGAATCATGATATTTCGTTGGTGCAACACCTTTACATTGGAACCAAGATCAAACTGGATCCTGGTTCGGAAGTAGGATCACTCGATCTCGGATCGGGGAAGATGTTGGTGCAACCGAGCATAAGGCATTTCACCGCTAACGTTCAGGAAACTGTAAAGTTACAATATACTGTTACTGCACTCACCTATAAGTTTGGCGGGCGTTCAGGACTCCCGGAAGAAGGATCCATAATATGTAAATATTAGTCATCATTTTTAACTAAGACTATCAAAGGACTAGCCAGCGGCTGAACTTCACTTCGTGAGCTCTGTAGCAATAATGACGATCATGTTTCCAGGTATATAACACAAGGATTGCCTATCATTGTTGTAAAAATTTGTTTGAACAATGTTTTATGCAATAATACTTCCCGTACCTCACGTTCGCTGCTGAATAAGGACCATCATACAAAAGGAAGGAAACCAATTTTTGTAGTTCATGTTTTACCCTAGAATAAATTAAGGATTTTTATATATAACTTATGAGCTTACTCGTCACAATATGGCAAATAAATATCTCGATTTATTTCAACAGACACTCACCATATATGTTCTTGGTTTACATAATTTAAACTCTTCAGTAACAAGTCAAATATAATACACTTCCATATAAGGCACATCATGTTACCAACAACCAATTAGGTAACATTAAAAACATAAATATACAAGTGACACGATATCCCTCTACATGGTTACAAATAATTGATAATGAAGTTCTTAAAACATTATATAATACGAAGGGCTTAATGTCTTATTGACAGGAATAACATTAGAGGTCGAATCAAAAACACATGCAACAGTATTGAGACATATGAAAATACACACGTGCCTTACCCGGGCCTCGAACCCAGAAAACCTCGTACCATAAGCTATCGTGGAACCATGTGCATTACAGTATTGAGAGCAGCAACTTCGGATGTAATCACTCTAATGTTTTCAATGATAAGGTTCACTAAACTGATATATTTACAGGTCTGTCATTTGTAAAATTACTTCGCAGATAAGTAGAACCCGGTTTTGTCCAACCTCCATGCGGTTCGGTTTTTTTACAGACGGAGTTCCTTTATTTAATAAATCTACGCACCCGTGGTGCTTGGACTACCTCGGTGTGCTCAGGCGTTTATAGTCTTCTATTCATTTAGCCATATCTCCAGGCGAAGTCACAGAACTGTCCAACAAAGAATGCGGGGTAAGTACTTTCAGTTTGGTACTTAACGAACAAGCATAGAAATACGAGGAAGAAGAAATTCTGCGTGCATCCTTTGCTACAAACGCGCGATCTCAAAGGGCATGTTTGTAACATTGTATTATGACCTTAGACAAGTTATTTTTTTTTTTACTTCACAATCCCAAGGATATCTGTAGTGTCTTATCGAGATATTCTGCTTACATTACAAGACCATCTTAATGGCTGCGATACACCAATGAAGAAAATTTCCGGAGATGAAACATAGCGAATTTGCGGTGAGTAAAATTATCACTGACATACAATAAAAATCTATTTGTACGTGCACACTTTTTGAATTATGTGAGTAAACAGTTTCATGTTTGAACTAAAAGTATAACTGTTTTTCAATTAGTATTCTAGGTAATGAATGAAACATGCACATTGAGTATACAAGAAAATTTTAATTCAAAACTTCATGGGAATTACGTTAACATTGAAAATATACTTAAAAAAAAAAGATTGATAATTTACTGCAAGAAGTTGTATTTTTAAGGTAAATATCTTATGGACGTTCAGCTATAGCACTGAAAAAAATAACATTTCAATGGATTTTTCAATTGAAAATCGTAATTATTTTCGAATGAGAAGAGTCCGCAAATTCGTTGGATTCGAAAAACTGTACAGAGGATACACTCTTTGGCTGGGGGCGGTTTTCCCCAGACGGTTGTTCAATGCCGTAATGGTTGGATGTATGCCGTGATGTGTTTGGATAGATACTATCGCGATGTATTTGGCGATGGACAGGAAGAGCCATTAACGATTCGTATGTTGGCTGTGGCGATACGAATTGACGCGGTATTGAAGATTATGTTGGAAGGCGCAGGGAGCGTCATGTCCTGATGCATAATCCACATTCTTCCTGATTATATTGTGACGGCCATCCCTGCACATCGGACGAAAGTCAAAACCGACGGTGCCATATGAAGCTGAGAACATGTTGGCCGTTTGGGACGGCTTACCTTCGCTGCGACGTTTGATGAGCTCCACGCCTCACGTCCGCTGGGCGGGCCTGCTGGTCTGCAAGTATGGGCCCCACGGGGCTGTCACCGCCCACGAAAACCCCTCCCTCGTACGTCACCTTGACCACGTGACGCCAGCCTGCTAGTCACGCACCACCAAGGTGCCCCTTCCAGGACTTCAGATATATCGACGGAGTGAAGATAATTTTGTAATGTTCCAGATGATTTCAAATAAAATATAAATAGAGGTATCTCGCCCAGATTCAGGGAGACAGCACAGGGTTTTCACGTGGGCAGGAACTGATATTCCATCCGTCAACATTTTAATTGTGGCGGGGGGGGGGGGGGAGGGTATGTTGCTACAATTTAAGTTTAGTATAGTTTAAAGCGAAAAAATTATATGTAACCTGCATATAACTGGAAAGAGATGTAATCTTGGAAAAATGTAGATTTTGGGGGAAGTTTTAAACATAACTATTTTTGATAGCTTTATTATACTAAATGTAATCAGTGGGAAAACTATATTTTTATATAACGTTTACTGATTGTAACATTTTGTGGAAAACTATGTAAATGGTTACATTTTGATATAAAAACCAAGACAACGAATAATTTTCAAACTTTTCCAATGGAACCAATCCAAATCCCTTTTTTGACATCTTTGGTGGGCTCTCACCTGTTTTCCAACTTAAAACATCTATATTCAGAAAGCAGTTGAGACAAGGACCTCGTATTGTATATGTTGGCAAACGCCGTCACATACAGGATAGAATATCCAGTATCTCCATTTGAGTGCCCAACTTTCGAGATTCTGGAACTTTCCTCTCGTGGGGTAACAAAGACAGCAGGAACTGTCTGTAAGCATCAGTTGTAAGAATATGTTCTCTTTCATCTCCTCCCTGTGACGAAACTTTCAGGATGCATGCTAAATCTGCATTAATATCCTCTTGCTTCTGCTTGCTAGCCATCTACTTTCATCCAGGCCTACAAATATCGTATGGTGCTTCCACAGCTTCATCGGACCCATTGAGTAAAGGTATACACTAGGGTGGCTATGGGATAGGATAAAGTCGGACCAGTTTTCGATGTTAGTTCCGCTAATGATCCAGAGGAGCGCTAGTGTTCTCGACAACGTCATCCGCGGGGTGTTGCCAGTTCCGCAGCCGGTAAAATACCTATGTCATTACCCTGGCCTCGGCTCACCCACGTTTTCGTTTTACATTAATGTTTTAATTCTTATTTCCAGCGAATGGAAACAGGCAGCAAGCCGGCCGTGTTTACTTTAGTTTCTCACGTAACATCGTATAAAACAACCATATTGAAGAAGATCATACTTCAAAGCCGACATTTGCTATCAGAGAAGCAACATGTGCACACACACGCCTTTGCCATATTGTTCTATACTTACATTACTATAAATAACAGTTTCTCGCCAACAACACCGACTGCTCTGTACTGATTCGTCGTGGCCTCAAATTTTTTTCTAAAGATGTAAATTACAACTATTTATTTCAATGCTTAAGGAAATCCCACCAACGCACACGACCTGATAAGTTCCACTGAGAACCAAGACATAAGAGAACATACTTTCGTTTATTCTGAACACATCTTAACGCATAATATAATGCTTAAATGGTTCTATTGTAAATCCAGCTTTACTACAGACGTCGCAGTTTACACTGCATTGCGTTGTGCAGGTGTGTTTAAACGCAGCAGAATCAATACATTTCTCAGTGATTACCAAGAATAATAGAAATGTTATTACATATATTGACTGTGTCAAAAGTTTTTCGTGTATTAGGGAATGTTTGTCGCCTCCTAGCCTACAAATGGATAATGACAACAATTTACGAACACTATGTACAAATTGGAATGATTTGTGATAGTAGGCCATTCTTGTGTGTTAACTTTGTGGCATATTCACATTGTAAAACTATCAAAATGTACGTTGTGATGTTTGCTAACGTTCGTATTTTATGTTAATCATTTTTATTTACATGCAAAGTGTTATTATTTGACTTAATGTAAACATACATTTTCTACACTTGTCACATGTGCTATTTTTGTATATCATTGGAATATTTAATTAATTGAATATTTATTTTTCTCTTGTTTTCTTTATTACACATATCTTTTTTTGCTAGGACATTCTCTCTTAGATGTAACATGGCAATTCAATTATGTTTAATTTATGTTTTATTTAGTTGAATGGTCTCATATTTTGTGAACATTTAATGTTGGTTTATTTTGTATGCTTACGTACGAAACCCAGTGTTCTATGTGTTTTATTAGCAGTTAGGACGTGGGAATTGGCTCGTAAGGGGAGGGGGTAGGTGTTTAGTATTCTCCGACTGGCCCCAGGTTCGGATCATGGCTCCCTATTGGCTGCAACGTTATGTCCCTTTAAGCTGTGTCCAGACAACAGAGCTTAACTCTCTCTTCAACGAACCTCAGCTTCCGTCAGACGTAAGGATAGGTCTCGCACCTGAACGTAGATGACGAGTTAGGTTTTAAGTCAGTATGTAGAGTGAATTAGCTATCTCCAATTTTATTATAGTCTAAGTGTTGTTCCGGCAAGTGTCAGTGCAGTCTAGGCCCCTTGCTAGGTTCATTTAAGAGTTTAGAAGCTCGCCCAAGTCCGTGTAAGACGCACGTATTTCTCCACGACGTCGAGGCCCAGATATATATATGTAACCCTACATCTGCCTGTCCTGACGACATTATTTATGTTGAGAGGTCGTTCTACGTCAATACGGAACAGCGAGACCATCCAAATTCCTGTAAGACAAGTTTTAATTGCAATATATTTTCCCTGTGGTACAGGGCGTCAACTTTAAATTGTTCTAGAAGCTTACGAATTTTGCAGGCGACGCCATATTGAATCTTAAGGTGCTAACGAACAAGTTTTTACAAATTTACCCACGAATAACCAGAGAAGAGTGCGTATTCACTTGAGCTAGACAGAGAAAAAATTTAAGCGATTATTTTACGAACATTTTCAATTTTGAAGGTGATATCAACAATAACAGTTTCTACGTATGTATGAAAGTGAGCCTACGTTACGTAACATAGGCAAAACACAGATACGGCTGCTCCTACGTCTTTTAGTTTTGTGTTACCTTAGATATTCGCTAATTGCCACCACTCTGTTACATTCTCTTAACAATCCAGTAAATTCAGACAATTAAAATAAGGAGGGTGAAATGTTTCATCAATAAATCTGACGCGAAAACCATTTTAACGAGTAGTCACCTATATCATTTACTAAAGATGCTCTTATGTCTTCCTATGTTTTCAAAGTGTTAGTCAAAGTGTTATAGTATCAGTTGCCAGACATATGTTTCCTGAAAGTGTTGGTACACAAGTCGTGTAAGTAGTTGTCTCCCAGCTGGACGTCTGGTGGGTCACGCTAAGTTCTGTCTCTTCCAGCCAGTCCACTGACCAAGCCTGTGAAATTCATCGACACGCAATCTGAATTAAAATTATTTCATTTCAGTGTATTATTATTATTCAAGTCTGGTTAGTTACAGACTGGCGCCCAAATTATTTCAAGTCGCCTTAGTGTATTCCAGTCATAAAAATAATTCAACATAATTATAATTTACTTTTCTAAAAGTAGTTGTGTTCTGTGTGCCCCATGTTTTGTTGAAAGAATAAATACTTTTTTGTTAATTACCACTCATTCAGTTTGCACGTTTCTACTATACTAACGAAATATATTTTATAAAATGTACGATCATCTTCCTAACAAGGAGTGTTAATTCATACAGCAAGTGTGGATTCGCTTCGTTTATCGTGGGTATTTTCTCCTTTTTACTATCATTCCCCTACCACTTAACAATGTTAATTGTAATATGTTTGTATAATATACTAGAAGTATGAAGTGTATCATATTTCCAAAACAGTTTTTCTTCCGATATTTAAAAAGGATTTAAGAAGTTTCTGGTGCCTAAATTCTGCGAAAGGCGTGAGTCGTTTAAGCCTGCCTTACACGATACCCAATTTCTACTACTTTATGTTACACTCATGGGCACAACAGAAGGCATGCAAGTTTCTATAGCAGAAGGGAAGTAAGAACGCATACGTTCATACCCCCACGTTATCTAAAGTGGCAATAGAAACTTGTAAATGGTAGTCCAAACAACTCGCAGGGGACAGGGGTACAAATGCAACCAAATCTTATATGTAGGCGCTTTGTGGTGCATACAAAAGGTACGACGATTATTTCTTGTTCCTCTGAAGCCTGCATTGGTTTAGATTTTAACTTACGAGTACTATTAATGTATAAAAAATGATATGAGTAAAGGCACTGCTTATGTATGGAAAACGAATTATTGAATTTACCTGTATGTACGACGGACATTTAAGCCTTTCATTAAAACATTGGCATATTATATAAACAAGGGCGTAGCTAGGAATTTACTCTAGGGTGGGGTGGTTGGGGGGGGGGGGAGATTCATATTTATATTTTTGAATAAAGTACAAAACCTGTATTATTACGAATTTATAGTTACATAATTATTTATAATCAATGGGTTCATGTATAGATATGAAACCACAAACTGATAAAAAGAAAACTCTTCATTTTCAAGGAAGATCACATATTCCGTGAATTAAAATCAAATAAAACTTGTAATTTTTGTTTCAAATTTTATTTTCATTTCGGTGAGGTGATATGTCCCGATATATCCCACAACCCCCCCCCCCCCCCCCCCCCCCCTTCCTGGCTTCGGCCCTGCTTTGAGATGCGTATCTTTAATAAGCATAATAATCAATCTTGTGCTCTCCGTAATTAAACACGCTTTTACGGCTATACGGCCAAAAGAAGACAGAACTGTTGTAATATTAAACTTAAGGCTTTCACGTGTACTTGTTAACATTACTCACGCTATATAGCTAAAATTATCTACTTTACAAAACCATCGATGTGATTAACAAACAACCACTGCTAGTCGACTGTACTGTGCTGGTACTTGCGTATTATTACTTTCAGACAAAGATATTCTGGAAAGAAACATTTTCTAACAATAAAATAAGTTATAAACAGCAATAATGTGTCAATAAAAAATTCGATTCCCGTTGGAGATTTGAACTCCAAAACCCTCAAGTTTATGGCGCACTAAGTCACTGAGCTACACAAATATTTTACTGTACACACGTGTGATAGGGCATACATTTAACATATATCTACAGTTATCGCGTATATATAAAATTGTGTTAATTCTTTTATTATGACCGTGTGAGTAATATGCAATGTTTCCCGTTACTTATGCGTAAATTAAGATTCATTTTGTACATACACATGTTTTACAGAACTTGTAATATTTTCGTAAACGGACATATACGGCTTGAGTTACTCAGGTGTCCGCCATCTTCTCTGTCCCAGCTTGTGGGTAAAGCAGACATTCAGAACACGTTCTACTGTTGCGGAGTTGGGAATGGGGGAGACAGAGATGGAGTATGAGTGAGTGAGAGAGAGAGAGAGAGAGAGAGAGAGAGAGAGAGGGGGTAGATGTCAATGTGGAAACGCCGCCGATATTCCTCACGCACACGCCTCCAGAATGGACTAGCGCGACATGGTGTCCATCCTTCGAACTACAGAGTCTTACCTGCTGGAGTGGTCAGCAAATTTAACCTGGGGAAAGTCCACTCCAGTTATATCTTGACTCAATGTCGGAGCTGCCAATGATGGTATCAGCAGTTTCTTGTGTGTTTGTGCTTGTTGTGCTGACCTGAGAGGAGCATTGCCTTAAAAAAAAAAAAAAAAAAGCTAACCAGCGTACACATACGAGCTGTAGCGATGTGTACCTGTTCCACTTTTGATGGCCTTCTTCCGTCTCTTCTATTTACTGTAACTATCCCGCAAGTGTTTCCACTTATTTTGATGATTTGCACTTAAAACATAGGATAATTATTTTTAAAGTTATGTTGCTACAGGGTGTAATTTCCTTATGCTTGCCGACTTGGATGAATTAAATCCATGTCCATAGTAAAATAAGTTTGTGAAGTCATACAGGAAGTACAAAAAATTACTCTCTACCAGAGCTGACAAAGAGTGTAATGCCTGAAAATAGCAGAAGGAATAATAATACTCTCGAACTTTTCTAATTGTGTTGGAGCAGTAGAAGGTAGCCATATTAGAGTAATGAAACCAGACCATTCTGGTTCAGTCAAGTATAATTACAAGCAAATATTTTTCTCCATTTTATTGGCGGTATTTGATGCTAATTACTTTTCTGCAGGTATAAATGTTGATGCGTACGGCAAGAAAAATGACTCTACCATTTCCAAGGACTCTCAGTTTGTACAAAGCTCTGATGGACAACGTTTTGAATCATCCTGCAAACAGAGTTATTTCTGAAACGTGTGGTGTGCCCATATCATTTGTATTGATAGGTGACGAGCTTTTCAGTTATCAGAGATTCTAATGTGTCCTTATGGCGGAAGTATTCGAATGCCCGAAATAGGTTTTTTTAACTGTAGGCTGTCCCAAACCAGACATTCTATTGAGTGCACTTTCCGCATACTGACTAACAAGTGACGTATTTTCCATCGCTCACTCAACATGAAATACTTGTTGCCATCGAAAGCATCAATGCATGCTGTATTCCTCACAATTACGTGCCGAAAATAAATGTCTATATATTTTAAGATAAACTGTAAACATAGTAGTAGCCTGAAATCGCTTCGCTCAGGTTTTATAGAACTATTAAAATACATAGCTATATACGGTTTGCATGATTTTTGCTCTGTTATTGCGAATAGTTTTATCGTCGCGTTATTATTGGTTTTTTGGTGAAATGTTTTTTTGCTATGTTTTTTCAAAAAGTAATGTACCTTTATTCTATGATGTATAACAATCGATGATTATCTCAATAACTATTGTCGTTTCGACAATTTGCGACTACTTGCGACTACCAGCGACTACTTGCAATTACCTGCGATTACCCGCGACTACACGTGACTACCTTACTTGCGACTACCTTCGACTACCTGCTAATACCTGCGACTACCAGCGACTACTTGCAATTACCAGCGATTACCCGCGACTACACGTGACTACCTTACTTGCGACTACCTTCGACTACCTGCTAATACCTGCGACTACCAGCGACTACTTGCAATTACCTGCGATTACCCGCGACTACACGTGACTACCTTACTTGCGACTACCTTCGACTACCTGCTAATACCTGCGACTAGTTGCGAATTTTTTTATATTAAGATACACAATTTATTTTAACATTGTTTCAATTTATCCTTAATAATGGTTGTGCATGCTTAGAAAACAACCAAGTAGATCCTTTTTCTACGACTTGGTTTACAAAACATTATACATCGAAAACTGCTCAACCAATTTTCGCCAAATATGACACGTATGTTGACCTATAATAGGCCATATAAAGGAAAGTAAATGTACTTAAGTAGACAGTTGTTTTAAAAATGGCGGCCACATCAATATTTTAGGTTTTGTAGACCTAACTACCATAACGTTTGATCAATTTCAACCACGTTTTGTAAGCTAACAGTATCTATTGCATGCATCATATACGTCAAAAATAACCGATTTCACGAGCCTTTTTGAAAGATAGCGTTATATGAATTAATAAAAATTTTTGTTTAATATCTCGCGGAAAATTTTGACACGTTGCTACAAACTTTGGCAAGTATGCATTACTGTGGCAGTTAATACGTACAAATACGTTTCAATTATGTTAGGCACCTACCTTCAAAATTGCGGCCATCTATCTTAGCATGAAATGGTATAACTTCGAAACCATGTAATCATATCCAATGAAAATATGTATGCTGAAAGTGTATATAACAAATATAAAATGTGTCTGCACAAAACCTCTTTTGTCCTCCTTTTTATAAGATAATGCAAAACGAACAAATATCAATCTTGTCATATATGTACCGCCCATGAAAATAGGGTTTTTATGCATACAATTAACTTATATTATTTTCCTGTTCTTAATGCTACACATGTTGTCATGCAAGAGTTAATGTAATACTTTTCACACATGTCACTCATATGATTTCAACTGCCTATGTAAATTTCAATTATTTTTATTAATTTTATTTTTCTTAACACGTAAGATTTTTAAATCTTAGATGTATGGTGGCAATAATAGTTATATGTAATTTTGATAGGCTAGTTCATTTTTCATTGTGTATTTGTTTTTATAAAATTAATATTTATTTTTGGTGTCATCTCAATTTTGTAAGTCTTTCTACTTTTTATTGTATCATATATCAGTTACGAGATCACATATTATTTGATTTTTCTTCATTTAGGAGGTTTGAAGTGTTTCATGTGGGTGATTTGAATAGATTTGATCCCCATTGGCTCACAGGTTTAAATCCTGATTGTTGATTGGCTGGTGCTAAAGGCCCCCTTAAGCTAGCGTCAGCATGCACAGACTAACGCTCTCTTCGCTAGCAGCCTCCAATGACGCCAGACGTAGGGCAGGACCTCCCGTCTGAAGTGGAAGGAGAGGTAGGACTTTAAATTAGTTCTAGGGTGTGTAGACGTGTCCCTGAACCAACTTTTAAGTTAACTGTAACTAGCAATGGAGCTTGTGTCAATGGTCGCCCATTCGCGAGGTTAAATGGCCATAAGCTAGATAGTTTAAACACGCCGTCTACTTACGTATAGAGCGGAGCTCCACGTATCTCCATCTTAATCCTGCTACGCCAAATCCTCCAAGAGCATCCTACCTTCACCCGCTTGGTGATTAAAAGATAAATACTACAAAAAAAGATCTGCCATTTTCATCGGGACCTAATTTTATTTAAAGTATGATTCAGCTTGATGTTCGTTAGCATCAGTACACAAGCGACGTCATTTTGACTTTTATAAGAACGTAAATTTCCAGCACACATACACCCACTGCAAACCCTGTTATAAGAGTAGTTCCTACCAGACCTAGCTTGTTTAGCGAGAACACAATTTGTTTTAACGTAATATTTACTACAGATAACAGTTTAATTAACATAATCTTGGAACCAGTATATCCATATTCTGGCAAGCTATGTCACATAACCGTAAAAGAGTTCAAGTAGGGTAGGCATGACCACTTTTAGGGTTGTTAGGATAGTGTATTGTCTTTATAGTTTTTCTAATTTTGCCATCAGGGCGTTTTTAATTATTTCTGATTCAAACAATTACAGTACAAAAGGAAATGAAAAGATAAAATAAATTAAATTTATTCAAAGGGCCTATCTGTTTTGTCGTTTTCTTTACTGTAGTGTCAAGTTAACCTATTTATTGCCCAGGTTCTTACATATATTTTAGTAGAATTTTCAAATGTCTGCCTTATTTTGACGTACGTACTTAAATGTTAGTTTATAGAGGGCGGTAATGGTAATTAATTTGTTCCCTTACCGGCCCAGGACTGCTCCGGGCAGTTATACATAGTCAGCCTAGGTAAGATCACCTCTTTTCCCACTGATTTATTGCAAGTCAGCTGTGCCGCCTGGTCACTTAGGTGTTATATGTGTTGTCCCATTGTTGCGTATGCTAATTCTACACCATACACAGCACATATCTATTTGAATATAATATGATTATAACTCATATTGGCTATCGCAACGAGGAGGCCTTGTGTGTGTTATTCACAGCTACCTACACATTATATTACGTGTTTATATGAAATATAAGTCATATTTCTCATATCGGAAACAATTGTCTGATTCCTACCGAATATGGCAGACAAGTAGTACTGCAGTAAATTATGTTAATTGACCTTTTTTAGGTATGTCAGACACTTATTTTGAAAATGGCGGCCGCAAAGGCATTTTAGTTTTGTATGTTGTATCGCCAAAACCATGTAATTTATTCCAATGGAATTTTGAAAGCTGGCTGTATATGTTGCAACCATCAAATGTGTTTACAGAAAATCTCTTTTTTCCACCATTATGGAAAAAAAATCCCATGACAAATTAATAGTACGTGATATCTACATAAAAAAACCTATTTGTACAAAATTTGGCAATTAAGCAGCACTATGGCAGGTGATGTAAACGAATAAACTTTGAGAGAGCAGACACACCAATTTTCAAAATGGCGGCCCTTTATATTTTTGCTCACAATTATTTATATAGGTACTAATCTACAATACAAATTTCAATTCAACTTGTATGTTGGCAGTATCATTCTATTCATAAAAACTGTCTATGCAATGCTATATTTCTCCGACATTAATTAAGATAGCCCTACATGAAGTAATACAATTTTATGGCGTATCTCGGAAACAATCAATAAATTAATTTTCAATTTAGTGATGAAGTTCCACGTGGTAGGCCATATTAATTTATGTATTTTAAGTTTGTAAGTCTCGTATTATCCGAGTGGCTCCCATACAAACTCTTAGCTTAGTGAATTATATCTTCGAAACTATGTATAATATTTACATTTAACTTTATATATTGCATCTACGACAGCAACTGAATCTGATAACATATAACTTTCGTTCATTACTTATGAATATCGTCACATGAACAATGGAGGTTTAATGCCATATCTTGGATAACAATAAAACGATTTCCACCAAATTTTCCACAGAAGTCGCGAGTTACGGTAGGCACTACAATAGTATGTGTTTCTAGTGGCTCAGACACATTAATTATGACTGTGTGTAAATACATTACATTAGTGAACCCTAACGTTCTAAATATTAGACTGATTAGGCCTAGATCAGAAGTTGATACTACGAATCCTACCTCCATGAAGCAGTTGAGCACACGCTGGCTTAAATTTACGAGCTTTTTTTTTTTTTTAATTATAATCCCGAGTAAGTCACTCGCGTATTTTAAATGCCTTGGTATTGTTTCGCATGTTTCTGGATTCATCTATAACGATACTGCGGTCAATAAGACGTAAATTCTTACACGCCATCTACGCTTCAAGATTTTCACTCAAATTTATTTGCACCCATGTAGAGAAAGGTATGGTTAGTTATATATAACGTTTTGTTTAACATTGCATAAATTGTTCGCCTGAGTGTGTTACGCCAAAGCAGCGTTTTGTGTTCCTTTCCCAACAAACGATTATTGCGACTTAATCAATAAACACGCACTGGTGTTTGGCATCCCCAGTTTCCTAATTGCAGTCAATGTTATTACACTATATGTTCACGAATAGCATACGTCAAATCAAGATAATACTACTTATGAATTTTTTTTGATTTATCTCATCTAATTCCTGACATTTTGCACATAAAAATTTTGAATTCCCAATATTTAAGGCAGAGTTCTTCTTAATAATTATTTATTTATTAAATAATTATCCATGACGTGTCATCTCACAAAGTAAATGCCGGAATTTTAGTTATAAGGACGTATATTTATCAACGACGGTGACAAACAAAATTGAACAATAAATCCGACCAAAACAAAGAAGATAATACAACAAATGAGTTAACAGTACGGAATAAAAGGAAACACAAATGAACGAAAAATCTCATAACATATGCAACTGGTGCATCTTACTATGTGTAAAAATATTAATAATTTTGTTAATATCTATTTGGAATTTACAGTTCAATGTAAAATATTTTATCCACGAATCATTGTTTTTACATGAAAAATTCTGTTATTAAATGTTTATGCCCATGTAACTAGATACTTAATTTGAACACTAGCTTATTGACTGAAATGATGCCAGTGTATGTATCATGAAAAGCAGTTTCATTGTCTGATGTAATGAATTATTTATTTTGGAACTCTGAGAAAACGAAATCACTAATTTTTATTTTTACGCGTACGCACGCGTGTGAGTTTGTGGGCTTTTCAAGTGACTCGTGCTTTCAGATCAGTAGGTCGATGATAACTTCATATTTTATGCGAGGCGAAATAATACAAACACTCAGAAATTTCAAGCAGCACTAAGAGCCTGTATTACGACCTCTTAGTTACACATCAGGTTAACATTTAACTACTAGCTAGTGCAAAATAGTGTAATACGTATTACGATCTCTAGTTATTGCTAACTAGAACTGTTATCAAGGGGTTAAAATACCTGTCACTTACAGTGGGAGACAAGCATTTATTCCTTCAGATAAGCAAATGGTGTCTGAAACATCAGGTGGTGGTAGTTTGCTTATTGCATGTTCATTTTAGAGGTCAATAAACATATGAATTAAATTTTTTGCTATTTTGAGTCTTATGTATAATATTTCTGCAAAATTCAAGTAAACCCGTATTATTATTATTATTTAGATATTGTATTTTTTAATGAAAAATCATCGGAAAAAATATTAGCACTAGGCTTAATGTCATTTTGAGGAACTGGATGCCTTGAAATTTGTGAAATTGAATATTTTCCACTTTCGTTCTCTAAATATTAAATATAAAAAAATATTATTAAGCAACACAGGTACTAACCTCAATCTTGATAGGTAAGAAGCCGAGTCTCGTGCATTGTGATAAATTGTATGGAGGTTAATCAAGCTGTGAGAGGGTTGATATCACCAGTGACAGTAATAATCGTGTACAAATATCTTGCTTGTCTGGGCCTATAAAGCCCAGTGTTTCATAGTTGGAAATTTGGTTCGTAGTCATTATTCAATCACTTTAGCTAAATAAGCATTAATGCATATATATATATGAAATCAAAACACATCTCCTCGCGCTCAGTACTGACAGGTGAACATAAGCCATAACACCACAAATACACACTAAGAAATTATTTGTAAATTTTCCATATCAGTGTATACGTACAGTAACAAAGCGTGAATGATAAAATATGTTCCCATACATCTATGGTAATGTTCCTACAGTTGCTCATGAAAGAGTAGAATGCGTAGGGAAGTTCCCAACATTACATAATAGCAACGCAAAACACTCTCATATTTTCAGCCTGAAAAGTAGTACTATTTCCATACACTGTATAGGTTAAAAACTTCCATTACAGTTTAGGAAGTTTACCAGACTTTTTTTACACTGTGCCTTATCCAGTATTTGAACCCAGAAAGTATTATACCATAGGGTAGCAGAGGGTTGGTGAGGATTGGCGAAAAGGATTAATGAGGATTGATAAGGATTGCGGAGGATTGGGGATAATAGGTGGGGATTGCTGAGGAGGAGGATTTGTAAGGATTGCTGAGAATTATTAGTGAGGATTGGTGAGTATTGCTGAGGATCGCAGAAGATTGCTGAGGATTGGGGAGGAGGAGGAGGATTGGTAGAGATTGGCGAGGAGGAGGAGGATTGGTAGGGATTGGCGAGTATTGATTATGATCGTTGATGAGGAGGATTGGAGACGATTGGTGAGGATTTTGTAGGAGGAAAATTGCGGATAGCGCATTTATTGCCAACATACACAGTAACGAACCAAAACCTAGGAATACTTATCTAAAGAATAACTTAACTAATTGAATGTTTATAATACTGTTATCCATAAAATAGCTTATCTATGGAATAGCTATTACACACATTTATCTAGAGCTCATATTACAGGCCCTAAGTGTAGTCTCGACTGACTGCGAACATATTGTATAAATCATTTTACAGGTTGTTCACAGTAAAATGAGCACTTTTAAAGCCCTTTTTAACGTCTACGTGAATGCACGTTGTGTAGTCTCCCGCCTTATGTAAAATTAACATTGCCGACGATCTCATCACTTTATTCATGCGTTGGTAAAATTAAAGTGTGAAATTATTAGAAGAGTATATATTTTACAAATCAACTTATTTTTATACTTAGATGCTTTAAAAAAACAGAAAGCGAAAAATAATTTCAGTTATTACAAATTGTTACCTACACTATTTATTCGACGTTAAGATATGGAACTACTTTCCCTCCATCGTTACCAACTTCACTAAGCACATGTCACTCAGTGCGCTCGTCTAAATATATTCGGGCAGGGGCAGTGATTTTTTTCTAAGGTTGATTTCAAAAGTGCTCACTTGATCGTGAACCGTCTTTAGAACTATGTTAGTGTCTAAAGTTTGTCGATATTACAGTACGAGTACAATGCACGGAGGGTCAAGCGTTCTACTTATTTCCAAAATTCCCTCGATTTTAATATCAGTTGATCGTGTGTTTGGCGGCGGGGTTTCCTCTGGTCTGAGATGTTGTTCCGCCGAGGAGAGAGAGAGAGAGAGAGAGAGAGAGAGAGATAGAGAGAGAGATAGAGAGAGAGAACAATCCCGGGTCTTAGTGAGAGAACGACCCCCCCCCCCCCCCCCGGGAGGTAGTCTGGTAACTGGCGGCCGAAGTCTCCGACAGTGTTCTATAGGGGACTTGAGGGCGGGGGAGATTGCAGTTCGTGCAGGGTTATTCATAGCTCCCTCTTGTCTGGTAAAACATTTTATCGCCTTTAAAGGCGGGTGGGAAACGGGCGTCTTTACAGCTCAGCCCTCTCGCTAACTGTTCCAGGAGCTGTTGAATGTTCGTCTCTGTTGCTCTTAACCGTGCTTCTCATGGTACCTAGTTCTCCAGCCACAATTCTCTACTTCGTGCTGATAATCACACGTCTTGTTCGCGGTTAATTAACCGCTGTGGATACAAACATTTTAAACTTTACGTGTCTGGTGGTCATGGCCAGACGTCTCGTAGACCACAAAAAAAAAAACTCGAGTGGGGAGTTAACCCAGGGCGAAGCAACACTCGCCGAGTGACGGACTTTCCAGCTGGGACTAGTAGGTGCCCGTAATCTCTGGAAATGACATGAAATAAGACCCTAGGATGGAGCGGCGCTGGAACGCAAGGACGCGAGTTACGGGAGTACCCAGAGAAAACCCGCCGGCAAGCGGCGGCGTCCAGCACGATTCTCACATGCGAAAATCCGGGAGTGAACCCGCCGGGTATGGAACCCGGTATCGCCGTGGTGGGAGGCGAGCGGCCTAGCCACTGCGCCACCGCTGCCCCATCGTAGGCAACTGAGAATAGGCAAAGAGAATAACAGGAGCGAGAAAGAAGTCAGCCATAATCTGTTGTCACGGCATTCACCTGGAAGAGATTTTGGGAAACAAACGTAAACCAAATTCAGGATGGTCGGACAGGGAGTCAAACCCGGTCCTCCAGAATTCGAGTCCAGCGTGTTACCATTGCCCCATATATCTAGGTTGAAAATATTTAAAAAATTCCCACGTAAATTTGCACAATATATCACACTGTTACGCGCTGCTGCCCGGCGCTGTGGTGGTGGACCAACCCCCACTCCACCCCTCTGCCAAGCTGACATACTTGTTGCCTCCTGCCCCCTTTTCTGGGAAACCCGTGAATAATAGACAGAGGCCGTCGGGCTGTCGTACTCCTCGGCGCCTTGTTTGCGTCAAGGTCCTCTCTCCTGCTGGAGGTTTCGACACGTTTGGCGAAGACGCAAGAATATTCTGATGAGACTGGCTGGCGCCTCGGTTCTCCGCGACGCATCACGCGAATTGGGGAAGATTCTAGGTGACGGCCTAAGACACTATATGTATGTGTGTGTATATATATATATATATATATATATATATATATATATATATATATATATATATATATATATATATATAATATACACTGCCACAACCCAGCGGCCGGCAGTATTTGACGTAGGCCGTCTGGCTGAGTGTGCGCGAGTAAAGTAAATTGTGGACGACGACTGGAGATTGCGGGACGACGGCGAGCGAGGTGTTCGTGGCTTGAATGGACGAGAGGGTGTGAAACCGACGAGTGAAGCCTACTGTGCGTGAGGGCGCTTGGAGGACTCTAGAACATTGCGACTGGCGGGACATGGACTGAACTGAGGTAGGCCTGTAAGGAAGTGTAATACGGATTTTATTGCAAATATTCGAACTTTCAAATACGGACACATAAATTACAAAATAATTGGATAGGTTGATACATTGTCTATTGGACCTGATATTTAATTATTTTATTTAATCGAGTTCTTTTGGTAATTATTAATTGTATGAAATTTGAGTGATCAGTTGTGAACAGTAAGTGGTATCAATTTATTGAGATTATGAGTTCAGAGAATTTTGCTGTAGTTATTGTAAGTAAAATAAGGAAGTTATAAATAATTATTTTATAAGATTAAGACCTCCATCCCTTAACGAACTTGGTATAGCCCACTTAATTTCTAGATAGAGAAATTGTGACAATATCCTTGAATCTGATCTGATAGTAGTGAGAGTGGCGGATATTCCCATTTGTGTAGGGCTAACCTCGTGGTCAACAATCCATTTCCTCCTCCCCCCCCCCCCGAGGTCACTTCCTCTGCGTCTTCATACTTATCGTCCTCCTAATTTCACCTCACATCCTCCAGTATTCCAGTTTGCCGGGGAAAAACAGTTTTGACTTCGCGTAGAGCAGCCGGCTTTGAATTAGCAACATTGATTTTTATAGCCACTCGAATAATCAACATACCTATTTCGCCAAACTTGAACTACTTCAAATAAAGTTGATCCAGCAAGAGTTACCCTTTGTTCAAGAGAAACGATATGTTTTGAATTCACAAAAGTCAAAACCTCATATACTGCAGCACACACTTTTGTTGTATAATATTCGTATTTATCCATTTAAAATGTGGGATAAGAACATTTCATACTAGTAGGTAACCTGTAGTAGAGGCCAATAGTCCGTTTTGGGATTTGGAAACGAGGCCTACAGTTAAAGGCGAACGTTTTGATAATAATAATAATAATAAATGCGTATGGGGGTGGACCCAGGGCGAGGCAACACCCTCCGAGTGATGGGCTTTCCAGCTGGGACCCGTAGGTGCCCGTCATCCCTGAACATGACAGGAAATGAGACCCTAGGATGGAGCGGCGCTGGAATGTAAGGGCGGTGGAAACGGGAGTACCCCGAGAAAACCCACCGGCAAGCGGAATCGTCCAGCACTATTCCCACATGCTAAAATCTGGGAGCTAACCCACCGGGGATCGAACCCGGATCGCCTCGGTGGGAGGCGAGCGCCCTAACCACTGCGCCACCGATGAACCAGAAGCAATAGGAATTCCATCTTATAGTCCGCACACACAGTATTCCTTGATGAGACCTGGCCTTCTATAATGTTGGCAGGAAACAACGAAAAATGTATTGCCATGTTTCAGCGTTTTTTTAAAACCGAAATGTTTAACGTGGTTATAGTTGAAGTTTTTTATGTATGTTTTATACCAACTGCAGTATTAATTCTTGCAGTAGCAGAGTATTAAATATTTAAATGATATGTTATTAACTGACAGAAGCACTAACACAATAAGTAAGGCACTGCCAGAGCTTATATATATATATATATCTGACGGAAGAATACGAAACAGTCCTAAATATCCTAATTGCTTACTATCTGTTGGGCTTCTAATGGCCTACTGATTAGTATTGGTTGTCCAAAAAGAATACAATAACAGTTTTTATAACGAAAATATGTGTGTTATGTTTCAGGGCAATACATATAGGCGAAGACCACCCGATTTCCTGATAAAAGCGCATTCGAACTAAATGGCGCGTCACTTTTGCTTGGAAATTCTTGAGTCATGACACGCTAGAACTGTCGACAAACCTGAGAGTAGAAACAATTTCCGCTCATGACTCAAGTCATAGAGCATGGAAAATAAGCATGAAAGCACAAGTAAGGCATTGCTACTCTTCATTACGACAGGTAAAATTTTGAAAGTGTTTGAGGCATGGCGATGGACCTGAATTAAAGCCATTTGAATCCCACACAACAAGTCTTAACTTCTACTTTTTCATTTTAGTTGTTGAATATTGTTGTGAGTATTTGTATAAACATCGAGATACAAGGAATGATTTTGTTAAGTAAGGTATTACCAGTTCAATCAAAGCCATGGACTGCCCAGAACACGTAAATAAACCACAATATATGATATTTGCCTACATGAAATTTTAATGATAAGCCTATAACATGTATTATATCCGCTGCAGTTACTTTTAGTATAAAATGTAAAAATTATACTTGTTGGAAGACATTTAAATATTCTTCTATGTTAGATTATGTAAGCAAATGTACACACTTACGTATAAGGCCTATGTGATTAAGCATGTTTGCAGTACATTTACATAACGTTCTCTCACCCTAAACGCATATTTTTAAATGACATACTGGCGTCATAATAGTAAAGATAGCGATAATCTATGGAATATAGTTTCAAATTTAAAAGAGTATTATAAAAGTTACTTTTAAAATTGTACACCACGAATATAACTTAGCTACCTTCGGATTTCCAGCTGTTAAAAAATAATTACATGATTTAAAATTTCTTTACATTTCATGCAATTAACCTTTAACTTGAAGCTTGAAAAATCATTTACTCAATGGCAACACCTATTACATATATGGTGGAAGGAATGGAAATAAACTTGCCTTACGCAAGGCTTCCAAATGTACTCGGTTAGCTGCGACCAGCCTAAACGTTTGGTAACAATTCATTTATATTCGTAACAACAGTAATAATCGAAGTAAATGAAGCCGCGTTGAGCAACCGAGTTGGATGATTATATTTTTATGGGAACTTTACAACGATGTTGAATACACTGTTTATCACAGACTCAGATTTATAATGGACACCGCGTGTTTGGTAATCATTTTAGGCTGGCACTGAGAGGCGAACATATTTAGTTGCCTCAGTGGTCGAGTGGAGGACGAAAATAAAAGCAGCGGTTGAAATTCTCGCCACGCCAAATGAACGAGTGAATATGATTTCACAGCCGAGCTGGCGCACAGCTAATTCCCTGGCGGGCCTAGAAAACTAAATCCCGGCCCTTCGCTTCGTTTTCTGGAGTTGTTTAGCTCGTGTTGGTTTCGCGTTGTTTCACGCATGGCTGGCCAGTGATTAATGTAGTGGGTCTGTTTCTAGTACCGTTCCGCAACGAATATCCTCCATGGAGCTGGGTTTTTGCCATCAACCAATAACGAAAATATATTAAGGTGATTACATCTGCCAGTATCGCTATAAGTCACAGTATCTCTGCAGCGAGGGTCTGCTTAAAAAAAAAAAAAAAAAAAAAAAAACTCCTCCTCATGCACGTAAGTTTCTGCTAACACATAAAACTTCGTAGGTGTTGGGGAAATAGCGCTTAACATCTTCGCTGAAGTCTACAGATGCTTAGGACTGATAAACAATAATCAAGGTAGGATAACCGGAAATCGAAATGACAGTTTTGCCAAAATTTTCAGCAAATATTTTGCAGCTGGTATGTATATCTGTTGGTATTTTTCTTCATTGCGCTTTATATCTGAACATTTTTCTGCTATGTGAAAGCTTTTGATGAAGGAATGCACATAAGCATCGAATTATGCTGAACCTAGTCTATGTTACAGTATTTTCTCAAATTAGACTTTTGGAAAAAATATCCTGAAAATAACGTTGGTGCAAGTAAACGTGAGCGCCAAAACAAACGTGGAACGATCACATATCTAGGGATCGATGCATTTATAAATAATTAAAATTAATTTAAATGAATTTTATTTAATGGCGAAAATGCCCACATCTTTGAAGATAGAGATTACTGTATCGAACATATGTTTTTAATGCAAAAACGGTTTATAAATAGTGAATTATGTAAAATAAGTCTTCTTGTATAAAGAATCTGAATGTTGAGTACATACATTGCCTACACATCATCATACTATAGTACGTCAGTTTATTTCGTTTACTATTTTGTAAACAATTTATTCGTCTTTATCTTCTCAATTAAAACTTGCAAAGCAAGTTTGAAACAGTAAGTTTTTTACTAGATTCGATTTTATAGACAACTACGTGCAGTAAATACATTCTCTACATATAAACCGCTTTATATTTGATTTAACTGGAAATGCCAGATACTGATGAATTAACATAAAAATATGAAAATTAATCCAAGTAATTATTTCAACCACTTGAAATATTAGAATTTTTTGTTTCTCACGACTGTGTAGTAAAAAATCCGATGTTTCCTGACGTCAATGATTGAAATTTAAATAATTTTTAACAACTTGAAGAATCGCTTCGATAATAATGTAAAGTGCTCAGTGGGTTCTACTAATATGGAAAACATGGATAAATAATTCCATTAGAAAATAATTCTTCTTGTGTACTAAAATTCCTGAAATTATACCTTACATATGTATAAAAACGGTGATGTTATGTTTTTCGCAACATGTAAGTAGATTGTTGTGACCAAGACAGATAGTTACGATTAAAGGCGCAGGAAATCCAGACTACTGCAAATGGCAATACACCAATACACTATAGATAACCGTGTGTGTGCTGTGAGATTAATAAACAGCGAAGAGGTGGTCCAGTGTACTGAATTAACCTTGTTACCGTAAAGGAGTAAACGTGTACCCTCGCTTAACTTGAAATCTGGCTGTAATGTTCCTTATAGATTATATACCCACACTCGCCGTCAAACAATAGCTTCCCCACGAGGAAGAAACTCATAGGATTGAAATGTGGTGGGTAGGTTTGACAGTGGGATACATGCAGATCATTCACGTCTCATTCTCTGGAGCGGGGCGCCAGCAAGGTTGGTCCTATCTCCGTACCTGACAGACGTCACAATGTGAAACTTATGGGATTGAAATGTGGTGGGTAGGTTTGACAGTGGGATACATGCAAATCATTCACGTCTCATTCTCTGGAGCGGGGCGCCTGCAAGGTTGGTCCTATCTCCGTACCTGACAGACGTCACAATGTGAAACTTATGGGATTGAAATGTGGTGGGTAGGTTTGACAGTGTGAGACATGCAGATCATTCACGTCTCATTCTCTGGAGCGGGGCACCAGCAAGGTTGGTCCTATCTCCGTACCTGACAGACGTCACAATGTGAAACTTATGGGATTGAAATGTGGTGGGTAGGTTTGACAGTGGGATACATGCAGATCATTCACGTCTCATTCTCTGGAGCGGGGCGCCAGCAAGGTTGGTCCTATCTCCGTACCTGACAGACGTCACAATGTGAAACTTATGGGATTGAAATGTGGTGGGTAGGTTTGACAGTGGGATACATGCAAATCATTCACGTCTCATTCTCTGGAGCGGGGCGCCTGCAAGGTTGGTCCTATCTCCGTACCTGACAGACGTCACAATGTGAAACTTATGGGATTGAAATGTGGTGGGTAGGTTTGACAGTGGTATACATGCAGATCATTCACGTCTCATTCTCTGGAGCGGGGCGCCAGCAAGGTTGGTCCTATCTCCGTACCTGACAGACGTCACAATGTGAAACTTATGGGATTGAAATGTTGTGGGTAGGTTTGACAGTGTGAGACACGCAGATCATTCACGTCTCATTCTCTGGAGCGGGGCACCAGTAAGGTTGGTCCTATTTCCGTACCTGACAGACGTCACAATGTGAAACTTATAGACTTGAAATATGGTGGGTAGATTTGACATGTGAGACATGCAGATTATTCACGTCCCATTCTCTGGAGCCACAATGTGAAACTACTTTTTGGCGACGAGTGTGTGAATGAAAAAAATGAAAGCAAAACAACAGTTCATCGCGGATACATATTTTCTGCTTAATGGTATAGTCTGTTCATGGTAAAATGAGCACTTTTCAAAAGCCCTGCTTTAGATCTATTTGTATACACATTGTGTATTATTCCACCTTTTGTAAAATTAACACTGTCACGAGCCTCATCACTTTATCCATGTGTCGTTCAACTAAAACTGTGGCATTTTTAGGAAAGTAAATACTATACAATTCTGCTCATTTTCACAGTTCTATGCATTAAAAAAGCAGAAAGCGAGAGAAACTCAAGTTACTACAAATTGTTACCTAACACTTTTTATTCGACGTTAAGATATGGCACTGTTTTCCATCCACCGTTGCCAACTGTACTGGGAAAATGTCACTCAATGCGCCCATTGAAATAGATGCGTTCAGAGACAGTGACTCTTTTCTAAGGTTCATTTCAGAAGTGCTCACTCTATCGTGAACAGCCTTTAAAACATTACTGCAGAGTTTACAAAGCATTACTCAATGATAATATTTTCATACTTCGTGATGTGTAGTTACTTGTGTTTCGTATTGTTAATAACATTTCTATGATGATAACAAACCTATGATATTTGGCATAGACACACGCAGTGCCCTCACGCAGTTCGCACACGAAGCGTCATTTGTAGCACCGAATACCGAGTTGTACAAAAGAATCAAAGTTTTTAAAAAATTTCACTCAATTTTTCTCTTCTTGCTTGTTTACCGGCCCGATTCAAGGTTGCCCTGTAATCGCTTCCGTTTACCCGTGGCGACATCTTGCAGAGAAACGCGTAACTTTCGGGAGACGTCACTCATCCATTTACGTATTTCCCCTCTTCAGTACCGCTGATCAGCGGATTTTCTTGGGGATATCCTGTTTCCGCCGCCTTTGCATTCCGGCGCTGCTCCATATTCAATTCGCATCACCCTCGTCGGCTGTAAAGACCTCATGTTAACGTCTCGGCCTGCCTGGGGTTTGAAATGCGTTGCAAAGTGTTCATGGGATGAAATCCTGTTTTTTTTTTCTTTACGAAACCAAAAGACCTGTCCCCAGTATGTTTACCTGCGTAAATACATGGTACCCCACACAAGGAAGGAATGGTATTCTAAAGTTACTGCGCACGATGTAAATATTATTTTGGAGCACTCCAAAATAGTTAAAAAACGGCTGTGTCAGACTGCCGTATCTTAAGACATACTAGCCGGACACGAGGCAAACTACGATATAGGCTGTTCACGGTAAAACGAGCACTTCTGAAATCCCTGCTTAAGACCTATATTTATACACGTTGTACATTCCTCTGCCTCGTGTAAAATTAACATTACCGTGGGCCTCATCACCTTATTCATGCGTCGGTCAAATGAAATTGTGAAATTATTAAGAAAGTAAATATTTCATATCTGCTCAATTTTACGCTTCGATGATTTATAAAAGCAGAGAGCGAAATATATAACGTCAAGTAAACACAAATGGATACTTAAAACTCTTTTTATTTGACGTTAAGATACCGAACTACTTCCCATCCATCGTTGCCAATTTTACTGTGCGAATGTCACTTAGTGTGCCTATTAAAATATATGCATGCAGGGGCAGTGAATTTTTTCTAAGGTTCATTTCTAAAGTGCTCACTTTATCGTGAGCAAACTTTAGGAGCCTGTATTGAACTTTGCTACACAATTTTCATCAATAATATGAACGTGTCACCGCTGAAAGTCTCATAGGTGCACGGAGCACTAAAAGAATACTGCACCCCTGTTCAGATCCTTGCGCGTATCTGTGACGGAGCACTTTTTTTACGGTCAAGCGATACGGGACAAATATGCCATAATTCCAAGCGGGTGAGCGAGCCGTCTAAAGGCGCGTTTACACTGGCCGAGCGAGCGAGGAAACTGCTGTGAACGAATGATCGCTCGTCCAGGCAATGGATATTAACAATTGTTTTCACTAAGCGGGCGAGCGCCAGCGCAGAACAAGAGTTACTGACGGCCGTGGAGGAGGGGGGGGGGGGGGGGCATCCCGAACTGGACGACATTGACGCATTAATTTTTGCCAGTGCTGCCTTTGCAGGAACTGGTTTACTGTTGACAAAGCAACGGAAGAGAAGAAGAATGTGGTTGTCGAATTAAAAAAAAAAAAAAAAAAAAAGAGAGGACTTCGTAAAATGCAGGTGTCTTGCTCGACGAGTTGAGTTCACGACCTGAGGATGGACGTTACCAGAACTCCTGCAGAATCAACGCCGACGTATTTGAGCATCTTCTGGCATAAAATCAGAAAGGACGACACTTAAGTTTCGCGAAGCAGTACCACCTCGTCAAATATTAGCGGCAACACTACGACACACATATGTAAGTTTAGTGTTCCTGTTCAGGATTTCGAAAACAGCGATGTCGAAGATAACGCCGGAACTATGCCAAGCTCTGATGTAATCTCTACGGGAGTATGTTAAGGTAAGACGAATAAACTGAAAACTTTGCACGACTATTTATTTCAAATTGAATTGTTAATAGAATAAATATCGCTGAACAACTGTGGAAATACAGTTTAATGACACGAGTGAAATGTAAAGGCTTTTAATACAAAGTATGCAAGCAGTCATAATAAAACGCATGAAAATCGGAAAAAATTGATATACACCAACGCACATTTAAGACAAAACGTATTTAAACCAATAAGGACGTATATCAGATGTTTGGGTTGTCAGGAGATTAGAACTTCACAATAAGTTACAGAATGGTGATCTAAATCTGCCCCCCATTAAATACGCAGGTCTGCAAAACTTGGCTCATTAAATACGCAGGCCTGCAAAACTTGGCTCATTAAATACGCAGGCCTGCAAAACTTGGCACATTAAATACGCAGGCCTGCAAAACTTGGCACATTAAATACGCAGGCCTGCAAAACTTGGCTCATTAAATACGCAGGCCTGCAAAACTTGGCACATTAAATACGCAGGCCTGCAAAACTTGGCACATTAAATACGCAGGCCTGCAAAACTTGGCTCATTAAATACGCAGGCCTGCAAAACTTGGCTCATTAAATACGCAGGCCTGCAAAACTTGGCTCATTAAAAACTTTTTTTGATAATTTATACTGTCTTAACATGTTTTTGGGATGCTAAATCCGAAACTGACCTCAGTTTTTCTCTATCATGTACCAATTTTTTGTAATCCGTATTTGTACTGTAAGCCTATTTACTGTTGTTATTAAATTATTCAGGGATATATTACTGGACAAAACATATTCGTAAATCAATATTTTATGTTCAAAATGCTTATATTCATAGCTTATTTTATTCAATAGCGATATAGTCCCTTTTTCTCTTGGACATGAAGGAGCAGGTTTGGCTTGTGCGCAGTGCTCAGATTTTCATAGTGAAGAGTAGCTCATCATATTTACATCACAATGGTTCTGGTAGTGACATGTACTTAAGAGTCTTTTTTTTTTGTTCCAAAGTAAGAATATATAAAGTAAAGAAATTCCTTAATTATGACAAATGTGCAGCTTACATTTTTCAGTTACATAGCCTCCTTTTATGGGAAAACCTTCCGTGATATGACAATTTGAGTACCATTTCCGAATTCAGCACACCAAAATACACGTAAAAGAGGTAACATCGTCAAAAAAATTTTCTTTCATTGCAGGCTTGTGATATTGTTGCAATCTAAGTACTTTAATAAATGCTATACATTGTATACTGTTGGTTTATCTAATTTATTAATAATTCCTACTAGAGATAGCTTTAGTATAGAAACGCGTAGCGCGTGCCAGCTTAACCCTTATAATCGCGCGATTCTCGGCCAAAAAAAAAGAAGAAAAGAAAAGCAAGTTGCTCATAAAAAGGTAACTGAAAAGTAATAGCCGAGACATGTAATAAAGGGTCCCAGCATTCGCCTGGACTGATTTCGGGAAACAATGAAGGGCGAAAATCAAGACGGCTGGAACAGGAATCTAACCCCGGTCCAGTGTGGGACAATCGCGTCACTTTGCTCGGTGCAGTCACGGTATAGTCCATTCAGGGTAACGTCATACTTCCTTGAAGCCCTGCTTAAGTTCTGCTGCCAGGATATGCATCCGCCTCGCGCTGACGAAGCTGTATAAAATTACACTAGAGGGACAACGTAACATTCATGCGCACTCCGTCAAATAATTTTTTTTAAGTAAAATCTCTTTGTTATTAGGCATTACCGAAAACACCTATCTTCTCACTGATCTTATTCGTATTAATTATGAATATAATACTACAATTTATAGATTAAAATAGAATTATAATTAAATTTATCCCAAAATAAGTTAGTTCTTTTTTACAAGTGTGAAGTCAATTTACAAAGCGTCCCTTATCCACAAATGTGACAATTTCCAATAATGGTCCTGTTGGTTCCTTCATAGCCTTTGCTATGGAATGACAAATGTTTGCAATGTGAAGGCCTTTTAAACGCAGGTTCAATATTTTTCCATAGCCCTTCTTCACAAACATTAAATACAATTTATTACAGTTTAAGGGAAATGCTCGGTACCAGAAGATACATTGCTACAGAAATGTTCGTGGCCATCAGTAACATCCATACCAATGTTTGGGGAACGACTAAACACTCCATATATGAGGTGGTTTTTTTTAAGGTTTCATTCAAAAAGTGTGAAGAAACCATGAATTGACTGTATACGAATTTTGTATGATAAACGCTGGCCCTGCATCAGGGTGTGGTGTAGAAATGGAGACATTTATGGTTACTTTATGATATACGGAAATGAAAAAAAACACACCTCGGTGTAGAGAATATGTGGAAAATTGAACTTTTTAAGGAGATATTGTCTTAAGGTGGATCAGTCCCCGCCATTTTGGATTTTCGGAATTTTCGTCGTAAATTGTATCACAGATTTGGCATTTTATTTTGGACTTCGAAAAAACGTAGGGCATTACATTGCACATGTTCTAAAATGTGTATTGCTAAACTATTGTTGCCAGGTCCATTTCTGTAAGCGAAAGCAAAAACTAAATTATTAATTTCTTGCCATCAATCACTAGTGAAAAAATAATAAATTATATAGAAATGTAATATGTTGATTAAGCTTAAGGAGCTATTATTTATGCCATGTCGTGCGAAAATTCTCATTAAAGGTTCTTAAATGGAACTTATGACAAAAATAGTGAAATTTCAAGATGGCGGGGACTGATCCACCTTCACTCATGAATTACCAGAGACTAAATTTAAAAATAAGGTCGTTTTACTAGATCCCGTTGAGAGGGAAACTACACTGTATTATAATGAAAGCAGACGTAAGCTACGATAGGTGTACGAGCACGCAGCAAACGCACAGGCTTTAAAAAGCAGACTGCGAGCACGAAATTACGCACAGAGCCTACGTCACATAGGCTGGTGTAGGCAAGAGCCTACGATATACCTGAGGCCGTGACTCAATTCAAAGAGCGCTCTCTCTTCAGCGAGACATTACCAGGTGAGAGGTAATTCCGTACGCTCTCGCTATGTTGCTCTCTTTCTGTTCATGCCAAACAAACACAGAATAAAGTGAAAACTATTCAAACGTTTTACCCGCACTTATAATGAAAACAAATACAGGTGCTTGGAAATTCCCCTTAGAAACTCCTAGGACTTGTAGAGGGGACTGAGTAGACTATCTTTTGAACAGGAACCCATGTCCGGAAACGTGCCGTTTCCGTGCTACAACCATTTCGAAACACGTGTATCACTCGCCCACTTGCATTGAGGGAAAGAGCAATGTCTCGGGCTTGTGCCTGTGTTTGTAGGCAAGCGGGTAGACAGTACATTACTTCAGACAATCACCTGATGGCACGCGACGTCTACTCTGCCTCGAGCCCCATTCACGCGCTTTTGGTTGAGCACACGTTTGTGGAATACACAGACATGATCCTCGTGTATGGCACAGCTGAAGGTAATGGTAGAGCAGCTAGTCGGCTGTATCAAGAGAGTTACACAGCGGCTCCGAGGACAAGTTACCTTCACCACCGACAGGAACTACTGTGGTGCTCCAAAGAGACGCCGCACTCCCGAATTGGAAGAGGCTGTACTGCATCACGTTGTACAGCGGCCCGTCAGCGAGTACGCCAACAATTGCTAGTGCAATGGCGCTCGAGTCAGGGTAGACGTCGCGTGCCATCATGTGATTGGCTGAAGTAATGTACTGCCTACCCGGTTGCCTACCAACACAGGCACAACCAAGACATTGCTCTTTCCTTCAACGGAAGTGGACGAGTGATACTCCTGATTTGAAATGGTTGTAGCACGGTCTACGTTACCGGACATGGGTTCCTGTTTAAAATATAGTCTACTCAGTCCCATCTACAAGTCCTAGGAGTTTCTAAGGGGCATCTCCTAACATCCTGCAAATACGTTGACAATTAATATAATTGTAAAACACTACCCCTTAAATTACGTTCCAAATTTTAGCCCCGTTTTACAGATGAAATTATTTTACCTCCAGGTAGACATATTGATAACTATCATGTATAGCCTAAACTGTAAGAAATGACAAACAAAAATAGGGCAGTTAAAAATAGTAATCTAAATAAACAAAACTACGTAAAAATATTCAACCTATCCATCGTTTGCAATGACATCACACGACAGTGGTGAAGGATCGTGGAGGATGTCTGAGAGAACGAGAGAGCGCAGCGAGCTTTCAACTTCGTGGTCTCGCTCTTTTGCGCTCTCGCCGAAAAAAACTGAAATGACCAGAGAGCGCTCTCGTTGACGTGAACCGCGAGAGCGAGATCACGAAAGAGCGCTCTCTGTGCCATATTTATACACAACCTCAATATGGGACTCGCAACCTATACCTGTTGTTTGCATTTTCCTTCGGTACTCTCTTCTACGCCGGTCTAAGCAAATACGTCGAAATGCGAGCCTGGTCTTAGCGGTTCAAACGTCTGACTTTTCTCAGAGGAGAACGGTCGTTGGCTGAAGTCAAGTTCCCCTCTATCACCAAAAACATTCTCCGAAAAAAGAAATGTCTAGTAAAAATGCTATACTTGAAAAAATAACAATTTGACATTGAACTTCCGGAATGTTAAAATTAATACAGTAACAATTATATGTTCCTAGAAATATGTATTCTAATCATTTTAATAGTCATTGGAAACGTTAGTTAAATTTTCTATTTTAGGTAGTTTATGAACCCGGGGGGGGGGGGGGGGTTAGACAATCCCTGTCTCCCGACCACCACCCCCAACCCCCTCCCACAGGAAATAGGTCTGTACCTATTTTTATAAATAAAAGTTACGTTACTAATTATTCACTTTAAATTACGCATTTCATTGAAGATATTATTAACATTTTATGTTATTTTTATGGTTAAATATGAAATGGTAGGAAAAAGTAAAATTTAATCTGTGGGAGTCTTTAATATTCACTCTACCGCCGCCAACCCCCTCCCCCTCCCCCTCCTTCTTACATCTCGGGGCATTGAAGAGTGACTCATGAATCCAACCCTGATTTCAATTCACACGAACCAACAAAAATAATCAAAGAGTAATGACGCACCGAATTCCCCAATACTTTGAATACTACCGACGAAATAATTACGTAAATGAGCAAGATAATTTGTATATCATTCTACAGCGGAAAGGACATTTGATAGGGCACTTCTAAGTTCGGCATTATATTGACAGAGAGCCGGCCAGAAACGAACGGTGTGTTCCGATTTTGCGCGAACCAATAAAACGGCAGTAAATGGGAATACAGACACCAACGGAACTGATGATTAGAGATCTGCAAAATTTGCGTTATCATTTGGAGACATAATAGACTTGAAACACGTATGCATTTGTTTTGCCCTTCTCATTGGATTACAGTTGATTTGACACGCCCTAGGAGGCCTTGAACAAATCAAAAACAATTAAAGACACGATAGCCCAATCACGTTTCACGTAGTCGAAACGGACCATGATTCCACACTTTTGCAGAAGCCAATAAACCAATTACACCGACTCTAATGTATATGGGATGGTGTATTCTAGCGAGTATCTATATAATAACGCGAATCATGCAGGTATCTACTGATGATCACGTAGTTATGAATAGGTGACTAACTTCTAGCTTGGTTTAATTGTCCTGAAAAGCATCTTCTATGTTAGGTACCCTGGTCGATTACAAAGAGCGCATTTGCAGGATTTGCTTTTTTCAGAACGCACTCCGGTTAATGACTCTGTGAATGTACAACTTCAAATTTTATCTAGCTGAATTAATCCTTCCAACAAAGACGCATGCGTTGGAAGAAGTTTTCGTTCCGAAACCTACAAAAACTGAGTTTCGCCGATTGACAGGCAACGGTCAGTGTATTTAAAGGTCACGTTTCAAACGCCATGTGTACTTAACCGAACACTCATTCTCCACATTGAAGAAAATGTCGAGTTCATTACGTCGTTCAGAATCGCTGCACTCCACGTTTCTCCGTTAAAAGCCTTTGCCTTTGCAAACCCCTTAGTTTTCAATACATAAATACAGCCAGCAGTTTTTAATTTGAGAGCGGATATCTAAAACCTCACGCTGCAAATAAAAACTTTTAATTGCCGTCAATTGGTGAGAACTGGGAAATTTACATTCGTATATTGTTTGCAATTCTGTTAGCTCTCAGGTGAAAACTATATACATGATAAATTGCCAACATGATGTTCCGTTTTCTACATGAATGTAATAGAAGACCCGCCAGATGTTGTTCCGTTTCCAGTATATGCTTCGCTGCAATCGATAACAGTGCTCTTGTTTCACTAGCTGGACCAAAATTAATACTATGTCTTTACAGGATATAACTGAAACAGTCACAACTAGAAATTAATTCATTGAATTTAATGCCAACATAAGTATGTAATTAGATAATCACTAGTACAAATTACAAAAAAAATACACTCTTCTTCTAGAGACACGCCTACAATAATAAAAAACTACCTTTGAAGGCTTTTAGCTCCTTAACCTAACTGGCACGTTCGCGCTAACAATTATTGTGAATATTACCTTCACAGCGCGAAGCATTTGTGTTCCACACACTACGCAATCAGTGCGGAAGATAATCCGCGAGTGGAACGATATAGTAGTTGCAGTGATGCGTCTGTGGCAAATGGAACGGGACACATATAATGAGCATATCGCGCACTGTAGATGTAACGGAATTTGGAGCAACTGCAGCACGTGGCACCTAAAATACCTGACTTGTTGACGAAGTTACTTCGGTATTGTGACTCGCCCCATTTGACGGTACATACTTATTAATACTGCGAGGGTAGTAACAGATGCTGACGAAAGATAGCAGGGGTTCACGTCTCACTGTAGTGTACAATATAAATATAACACTTTTAAAATTAGCGCCTACGCAGACACTAAGAACAGTTGGTCGGTCTTAGCTGAGTCCAGCGTGACACAGAAATACAGAGGATAATAAAATTATGCGGTCAATGCCCTGTGTACTCTAAGACATTATAGTTTTTTAGTACTGGATAGTTACTAGTAAACAAACCTGTTTACAGGCATTATATGTATTATGCACCATCAAAATTTTGAAAGAAAAAAAAACACTTTCTCATACCAAAGTATAATTGCATATATCTTCTGAACAGTTTCGAATGCGTGATATGCATTTCACGTGAATATTCTGTCACCACAATAATAAGTGCCATAAGCAGCATGCCTTGAGCACTTCAGAACGTGGATCTATTTATCTTTAACTCACTGACCACGAACTTGCATGCCAGTGCGTATGTTCGCATAGAGTCCCCATGTTATAATTGGCAGTGATTTTTTTTTTCAAAAGTTGATTTTAAAAGTACTTTCTTCGCAGCGAACAGCCAATACACGCGTGTGACAGGCTCACGAAAATAGTCTCCGGAGGAAAAACAAAACCTAGTATTTTGAAATGGCTTACATTGTGTATTATAAAGTTTCAGTAGCACTGTAATAAATTTAGTTAATTCGGAAGAAAATTTCACCAAGTGTAGTATTGGGTCCCTTTTTTAAAGTAATATTATTATTATTCTTATTCATGAAAAGTTAAAGACAAAATCTAGGCAAATCCTTAATTTATACGCTCGAAAAATGCATAGTACGTGTCTTGAATAATTTAAAGCAGACGAAAGGTAAGGAGAAATAAAAATCCCGAAAATTACTATAAAAAAAAGAACCTTTATCGCGCATTGTAGCTGAGCTGGGGAGGAGAAATAATAACGGGGCGTAGTATGAAAGATATTACTGTTGGCAGAAGCAAAAGGCGGTGGAATAAATTGTGCCGTCTTGGAACTGACTGCCGCATGACAAGAGCCAGGTTAAAAAACGAGAAGACAGATGGAACAGAAGTTGCGAAGATGCAAGAAGGAGAAAGCAGGAGAAAGATAAATGCGGTGGTGGGGCGTGTAACGCTTGGGGCTTTGCTCACTTTTCGTCTTCGGCTAAAACGCGAACCGCTAGCCCAGTCTATAGGAATAACCGCAATTTAAACTGAAGAAATCGCTGTACGAGGAACTGTGTCAGCATCGTGCATCCTTCCAGATACCATGCAACACAATATGTGGATGTGAGACGACAAAGAATTCATGCCCGTAAGTACAATTCATCTTTACTCATCTTGGGGGCCGCAGTGACGAAGTGGCTAGAGCGCTCGCCTTCTACCACGGCGAAAGTGGTTCGATTCCCGGCTGGGTCACTCCTGGATTTTCGCACGTGGGATTCCTGCCCGATGATGCCGCTGGTCGGCGGGTTTTCTTGCAGTTCTCCCGTTTCCCCTGTCCGTGCATTCTGGAGCTGCTTCGTACTTACCTCGCTTCGTCCCTATCGGCTCTCAAGACCTTGAGATTAAGGTGGCCGCCTGGTTGAAGGAATTTTGCACGTGTGAGGCATAAAAGCGTGGGAGCGCTACGGGCGACCGAGACATGGGATTCAACTCTCTCATCGCCTCTACGCGCAAAGCACTGATCTGGCGTGCAGTCTTACCGTCGATAGGGCACTTCGCCGAGACTTTCTGCGGACGCACTACCATTTTATGACGTAATAATTAAAAAAAAAAATTTGACGCATGTTCCCATTTCTTTTTTAATGTTGTGACCGGAATTTTCATACCTAAAAATGACCGTGAAACATCCGAGTCATTTCCACTATCACAAAAACATGCTTTAGAAAGAAATGGAGTACCTCACAAACGTATAGGGACGCGTAACGTTCCTTGAATGCTATTGGTAGGCAAAGTTCCCGGTGGAACCGGTGCTGGCCTCTCCAAACTTCCCCTCCAGGTGGCCGATACCTATTAAAAGGTCATACCTGGAGCGCTACTTTCTATCCAAGCTGTTTTAGCCCCCACAAACAAAAGCTAAATCGGCTCTTTTGATCTCAGGTAACCACCGGGAACTTTGCAGTTTTGAAACCGCCATGCTGTCCGAAAATTGAAAAGAATACTACTACTAAACTACACACTCACACACTAACTACAATTCGAGACTGCGCTAATCCTGACTCGTTTGAAGTTAAGTATGACGGTAGCCCCATAACTGCCATCTCGGCTCAGTGCGTCTGGGTTGTGACGGGCTAAGTTTCGAGGGATATCCGGTAACCAGTAACATCCCCCTCCACCTCGTCCCCTGATGCAAAGAGCTTGTTTCGGAAACCCAAAACTACATTCCGAATCGGCACTCATGCACACAGACTCATACAAAACCATCGCTGCGCGCCATTCCGCTTTGCCATTGTCCATATTGATGAAACTCGTACATGTACCTACAACTTTGTCCAGTTCAGTAAAAGTTTGCCTGAGCTTTGCTCGGCATGTCGTCATATCCAGGTAAGTCTTATCCGGTGTATTTGCTACTGGCCGGGTGGTTGGAGGCTCAATGGGAAGGAATTCATATCTTCTGTTCCAGGTTTGCTCCATCCAGTTCGAAAGATTTACATCTTATCGAACTTTCCTCCCAGTTCCTTCTACCACCCGGCCTGGCCCCTCCCGAGGGAGGGGCGTGTCATTTCTGTGTGGTGTTACCATGCTGGTGGTAGGATGCCCTCCGAAAATGAAGGACTAGTACCTGACCACAGTTTATCCTTTGAATGGCTCACTGTAATCAAAAGTACGCCTCCCGTATGTACGGATGGCATCCTGAAGGGGGTCAGATTCTACGAATCTTTCACCCCTACGCCAGAAGCATTCCTTGACCAGAGTGACCAGCTCTGTTGGTGAGGTCGGCTATTGGTAGGCAGACCTCACTCAGACACGTGGGGCGGTTTTTTAATAAAACGTTTTCTGCTGGAACGCTGCACACCGTTCGGCGGCCTACCAGGGCGGCCACCGTAAGATACGTCCAAAACCTCTCCACTTCACTCATGCTCATCATAACTCGAAATGTTGTATTTTAGTAGATGTATGAAGCTTGTTATAGCGCAGCGCACTTTTTCCGGCAATTTTCAACCAAAGTACAAGAAAAAAAATAACATAACTATTCCCCGTTATTTTTAACGAGATAGTTACGAGAAAAAATTAAAAACTCAAAATCTGAAATTCAATGGGGGAAAACTATAAAAATCAAGCAAATTTAAGTTAAAATCGGCAAATTTCTCGTTTTCAAGCTACTTTTTCATGTTTCTAGAAACAACAACTTTCAATTTAAAAAATACGCAATTTTCATCGAAAATCAAGCAATTTTACTCCAAAATCAAGCAAATTTAACATTTTTCCAAAATAGGCGTTCCGATTTTTCATTCTCAAAAACAAGCAGATTTAAGCCAAATTAAATCAATCAAATTTTAGCTAAAAACAAGCGAAATATTATTTTATTACACTTTACAGTTTATATTCGATGCTCTACAGATTTTTTTAACTACGTCTATTTGCTCTAGATTTTCACCAATATCTCGAAGTTCATATTTATCTTCAACGATTCCTAAGAATGATAATTGTAAGTTTTGTTAATTTAAATGAAATTTGTGAACTATATTTCTAAGATATTCAGACGCATTATCTAGCATATAGGAAGGTGATCTTGAACCACTACCGCCTTTTAAAATGTTAGTCAAACTGCATGGAAACACAGGAATTTTTATTTATAACGAAAATATATTTATTAAGAGAAAGAAACAACTCATTTAGAATAACGAAAATTATTTTCTATTTCATCAAACAATGTATCTATATTTCTAAAAATTCGTAAAAATTTAAATGTAATCACTCAACTATAAGTCTAAATAATGTATTAAAGTATCGAAAAATTGTGTTGATTATTCCATTTATTAATTTTAAAAAATTATATATCTACAGCAATTTTTTCTTTCAAATAATCATAAGTAAGATTTCTTTTACTAATTAAAACAACATTACAAACTGTACCTGCTTCAACAGCTTTATTAAAATCAACACTAATTTTTATATTTGTTTTTTCTTTAACTACAGAAGTTTTTCTGTATAAACAATATATAAAATATAATGGTATTCGCCCCCAAAATGAATAGTAATTACTATCACCATCAAAGTTAACATTTGGTTTATAATAAAGTTAGATATTTCTATAGTCGGTATCTAGTTCGGTTTTTGAAAATCTAAAATTATTTTAAGCAAGAAATTGTTTAAGACTAATACCATTTTCAATATTTAGATTCCAGTTTTCTGTAGGAAAAAGTTCATTTCTACCATTTTTAACATAAATATTTCTCGCATTACAATGATCAAACATAGTAGCATGTTTGTGCTGTTCGGCATGCTTTCTTCTGTTAAGATGAAAATCTACAATTACAAAATCAGACATATCAAATTGTAAATTATTAAACTGATCTTTCATTTCAAAGTTAAAAACGGTTTATCCTGCAGGAACCTCTTTTTCTAAAAATTGCCAACAATCAAAACTAATAGGAATTTTTGGATCTTTGTATATTTTTCTTTGATTGCAATGGCTGTGTTGGATTCAAATTCAACAATAGGCCACATCTTTTCTCATTTTTGAAAAAAAAAAGTTTTATCAGGACCAGAACGATGTTTCGTAACTTTACCTTCTTTATCTGAAGTTTCATAAAGAAATAAACAGTTGTTATCAGATGACTGACGGACAAAAGTAATTTTATAACCACCTTTCCAATAAACCTCATTGTTATCATGAATAAAACTACACAGATATCTCAGGAGATACATTATTTTCATTTGTTTTATCACTACAAACAGCTTTAACTTCATCTGTTATATGACTAGAAACAGATTTATATCGATATAGATTATCAACACCAGCATATTCCAAATAATTTTGTTCACTTGGTGATCTTGATAAAGCATTCATCATTGTTGATGTTATACCAGGATTATCAAGAGCTTCAATAATATTTGCATGTTTTGTAATTTCTACCCTAGAAAACTGAAAAGGAAAAAAGTTCGAACAAACATCAACACTATCTGATTTATCATATTTTGCCTCATCTCCAACCATATTTCTCTTTAGAAAAATTAATTGTTCATTAACATAAGCATCATTTGGAAAAGAAAGCCATCTCCTAAAGGAGTATCAAATTCAAATATATTTATGTAAACATTTAAATTCCCCCTAGTTTGATCAGTAGGAGGAAAATTTGTCTCTAAAAACTCTCAATACTTTTATAACTCATGTATAAGAAAACTAATTTATATATATGTGAAAAAAATCATATATAAATGAATGAATCAAAGGGAGTTACTCTATTTAAATTACTCATTGAAATATATAAAAATATAAAAAGCACCATGAAGAAATATGAAAAAAATAAGAAGAAAGAGCAACTATTAATCGACGAGTTACGAAATATTGGTAAAAAAAAAGTAGAAAAGTAAGTGTAGAAAATAAAGATGTCTTAACAACACTAGTTCCCGTAGCAGCAAAAATTTTACAGTATCCATTAACACCAGAATATACATAGTTTGAAAGAGAATTATTCTCAAAATCTCCTAATTTGGAAGAGCAAATGGTAATTGCGCCATTAAAAAATTTACCACATCCAGTGTCTGATTCTACTATAAATCTCGGAAAACAAATTTCAAAAAGAATAAATGTTATTGATACTCAATATGGATTACATGCAGAAGGACAAAATTTTTACATAAGTAATTCACAAGTAAGGATATATGATAACATATCTGTAAAAACAGAATATGACTTAACGGAAGGACCTTCTAATTCGTTAACAAAAGAAAAACAAGAAGATCTTGAGGATAATTTCACTGATAATGACTATGAAAATTACACGAAAATTATTTTAGATACCAATGCTGCATTTCAAGAATATAGTCCAAGGAAGAAAATAAACTCGAATATAAGGTGGAAAGACAAAAATATAATTTAACCAATTTATCATACCTATATAAAAGAATCACACTCCATAACGACACCAAACACATCAGGAATAGTTATTTCTCCAAGAACTCCTAGATCTGGAGAGGGTATAAAAATATACAACAATTTGCCAAAATAATATGTCTGGATGGACGATGTTAGAAAATTGTTTGATATATTATTAGTTATTCATGGTGAAGAAGATGCAGGAAATAAAAATTATTACAATGAAAAAGTAAACACAATGAATATGTTAAACAATAAATTTTCTGATTTTGTTATTAATAATCTTAAAGGAAATTCATATATTATAAGAGTTTTAAATTTAATTCCACAGTCATTTTGGAATTCAGAACATCATCGTATAGCTATTATAAATTGGGCTTTCAATAATTTAAATTTACCCGAAATGCATTTTCTAGGCTGTAATTAATGTGGACCATTTACTAAAATAAATCAAAGGTTGGAAAGCGGTGACACAGGAATAAATAAATTAGATGAAGCAAGCAAATATCACGATATTGATTATAGAGATCATAAAGATTTATAATCTAGACATGAAGCTGATAAAATTTTACAAAAAGAAGCAAAATAAATTATGTTAAGTAAAAATACACCAATTGGTGAAAAAATTGCTTTCACTGCTGTTGCCTCAACTATGTTTAAAAAAGAAAATTAGGAAGGGGAATTTACATGTTTTATTAATTAGATATATTTTTTAACTTATAAATGAAGATTTAAAGCTTAATTTTCGATATACCCATTGATAAATTAAGAAATTTGGATATAAATATTTTTTAACAAAAGATAAACTTGATAAAATATATATATATATATATATATATATATATATATATAAACAGGAAATGGATTACATCACGAAGGAGTTATACCACTTATTTTTCAAATTTCACGTGGACTTGGTGCTTTAGCAGGAGGAGCTACTGCAATTTGTAATTATGTTGAACAAATTAGAAAAATAAAAAGAATTAGAACAACAGAGACATAATTTAGCAATGGAAAATAAATCAGCAAGTGGTGTAGTTGCAAGAAAGAAGGAAAGAGCAAAAAAAAAAATCAATATATACACACTATCTAATATCGATGTTGAAAAACATGTAAAAATATTAAATATAACAAATTTCAGAAATATTTATACGATTGATGAACTACCAAAAAGTATGCACAAAAATGAATGTGCTGTGGTTAATTTTGACATTTCAACAATCTTGGTACTCATTGGGTTTGTTATTTTAAAGAAAATAATGTTTACTATTATCATTCATTTCAAGGTAGTATTGCTACTAATTTAGCTAGTTAATTTAAAAATAGAAATCTTTATTACAATGATGATCGAATTCAGAATTTTTATTCAGTTATATGTGGACAGCTATGTTTAATTGTTTTATATATTTTTTAATAATATTATTTCTTTGTTATTAAATGACAGATATATTTGGAAACCCATTAAACAAATCATTAAATAAAATTTTTGATAGTAGTGCTGATGCTTTAAAAAAAGATGTTTTAAAATACAAAACTATGGCTTCTGTTTACGCTTTAAAAACATATGTAGATTTACAATGCAATTCGGGTGTTTCTGACTTATCAAGTAAACTAAGCACTTACTTTGATTATAAAAAATCTTGTGTATCTTTTTTAGGGCATAATATAGTTAATATAGATGAATCTAGAGACGACAAAGATGCAGTCAATAAAATATTTTTGATAAAGAAATAGTTGGTAAATTACAAAATAAACTGAGCAAACGTTTTGTTTATACAAACAGTTATATTTCTTTACGGCACTGTAGAACTACTAGTCTGTCTGATCCTATAGATGGAGATAAAGCACTCAATAAAAGATATTTTGGTAAAGAAATAGCTCATTATGCATTAGAAATAGATGTAGATTTAAAAATACAATATTATTGTTTCTGATTATGCACTAATGACCTATGTAGAATCAAAATACAATATTATTGTTTCTGATTATGCACTAATAACCTATGTAGAATCAAAATACAATATTATTGTTTCTGATTATGCACTAATAACCTATGTAGAATCAAAATACAATATTATATTTACTGCTTTACAAGCTCAACTTGGTAAAGTTTTTGTTCACACAAAAGATGATGTTTCTCTTCGAAATCATAGAATTAATAATATGGCTGATCCTATAGATGGAAAAGATGCGGTCAATAAAATATTTTTTTGATAAAGAAATAGCTGTTAAATTGCAAAAATTAAACCAATCAGTTTTGGAAATAAATTTAAATTTGTACACTGAAGATTTACAGTATTTATTTAGGCCGAAAACGGAGGGAGGGTGGTGATAGAATCAAAAAGGAAAACTGCTGGCGGCTACTTGTAACGCAAAGGTAACTCAACAAGCAATATTAAAAATTCGGCAAAAATGAGAATTATTAAATGGTTATAAAATTTTGCATTTTTGTATATTAAAAGGTAACCGACATGTTTGATTATGTTTTAAGAATGACGCTATAATTATTAAGTATAATAATAATTCTATCGAGAATAACAAGATGAAAAAAAAACTTACATTTTGACTTGGAAAAACGTATGCAAATACCTTCAATATAGTACTTATTTTAAATGCTTACCTTTAAACTACATTTTTAAGTACACTGACTATCGTTAGCCGAACGAAATAGCGCTCATTACCACGCACCTGACTTTTGGTGTAGTATTTCAATAAACCTGTACAAGACTATTTTGCTTCACTGCCGTTGAATACACACAACAAGTAGGTTTCTTTGACAGCACATAAATTCGCAGTTTTCCCAGTGCAGAAAAATTTAATTCCACCGGGAAATCGTTTGCAAATTTTTTTTATATAACCTGAAATTAAAAAAAAAAAAAAGCCGTGTTCAGGCCAATTTGCAGTCGTGACATGAAGTATTTCATTTCCACGCATCATACAGTTGATGTGCTACACGCGCTGGAAGTGCGATGACGTTTGATATGTGTTGATGTGTAGGGGGGAGAGAGAAGTAAAAATTATTATTGCGGCTTAGCGCGCTAGGTGTGGAAAATATAATACGTCCCACGAATCCTGTGAATTTATCTCATGCATATTGAATGAAACGGAGCTTGTCGCTTCCTTTTATTGCTTATGTTAGGAGGACTAAATAAGAAGATTTGGTTTTCCCGGGAATAGAAATATTGACACAATTTCTTTCATAAATTTAAACACCGTTCTCTTGCGTAAGTAACAGATAAGTAAAAGCTGTTCACCGTAAAGTGAGCACTTTCGAAAGCCCTGCTTAAGATCTACTTGTATGCACGTTGTGTATTCTTCCGCCTTATGTAATATTAACACTGCCATGGGCCCCATCACTTTATTCATCATGCGTCGATCAAGTGAAACTTCGAATTTACTAAAAAATTAAATATTTCACAAATATGCTTTTTTTTACACTTCCATACATTAAAAATCAGTACAAAGTGAAATAAATAATTTAAGTTGTTTCAAATGGTTTTACTTTTAATTTGACGTTCATATATGGAACTATTTTCCATCCCTCGTTACTAACTTTACTACGCGTATGTTACCAAGTGCAACCGTTATAATATAAGCAGGCAGAGACAGTGACTATTTTCTAAGGTAAATTTCAAAAGTGCTCACTTTATCGTGAACGGTCTTAATATATTTATGCGCATACCACTGCACTTCATTGCACTATAATTTGATAAGGCAGAATTTTCTCACACTTATGCCCGGTTGCACCAACATTTTCCCCGATCCGAGATTGAATGATCCAAGTTCCGAACCAGGATTTTGTTTTGTCTTGGTTCCAATCAAAAGTGTTGCACCAACGAAATTTAATGATTCTGGATCTCCGATTCATCGATCTTGGTTCCAAAGTGAGAGATCGAGATTAAGTATGAGACAAATTTTATCATTGGTTCGCAATATGTGACGTCATGGAAGTATGCGTATATTTCACTATAGTTAGAACTAGGTGAGCGATGTTTTATCTGTTTTAAGTGAATTATTGTTTTACGAATTTTTCTGAATAATATTCAAATGCGTTTAATGTTGTTTTGATTTCCTGAGAAAAAAATCCAACGTAGTTCTAGCTGTTGGCGTATTTTCAAACTACATTTGTCGACGATGGCTGCTGATCTCGGATCGATATTTGGAACCTCAAATTTCGGCGTCGATCCTAGATCCGATTTCGGATCAAGCTTCGAACCACGATGGTGTAATCGGGTGAGAAAACTGACGTCTTTACCTTACATTTAAAACTATGCCAATCTTGAAATAACAATATGGAAAAGCTTTGCAACTTTCGACCTCATGAATAATTAGCTTTAAAAAGGAACTGTTTAAACCAATCCTACTAATCGAAACGGAGAAGTAACTGAGAGTTTGTTATATCCAAAAGGTGTACAAAAAGTTTCATTTTCTGTTTCTGAGAAACATTGGGTATTTCACGGAGCCATGGAAGCCCCAAAACTAATCTGTTTGTCAGAAAACTCTTCCGGTTAAAAAAAGTTGGTGAAAGCCAAGTTCTTAAACGGGGCGACGAGAAGGCAAGGAAAAATAAACAAGTGCGGCAACAGCCAAATTCTAGACAAATAAATAAAAGAAAAAACACAGAAAGGGATTTTTTTTTCTTCAAATAAGGGTTAAGAGGAAATGAAAGAGCAAAAATTTTATTACAGTAAATCTCAATAATTATAAGTACTGAAACAAATAATGCTTTTTTATAATAAATCGGAGCAAACCATTTGAAAGTACATAAGTTATCGTGAAGTACCTAATGCAAAACCCATAAAAATAGAATTTGAGTGTTTTTATGAATATAAATTTACACGTTCAAATATGCATATTTCTATTATGCGAATTGAAAAAATTAATCGATTAGGCGTGGCTAGGGAATATATTTATTGTACGTATAAATGGGAAGTGATAATTAAATTGATCGTGACAGTTAATGCATTTGTATCAAATGTATAGCACCGAATCACCAAAATGCAATTTTCTTCCAAAGCCCATTCATTAAAATCTTATCGGGGTTTCTGCATAATGTTCCTTTAGAACAGTGCCGACTCGGTTTTACTGTTAGGGTAAAACCGAGTGGGCACTCGGTTTTACCCTAACTATTTGTAACAAATATTTTGTGTTATTCCCATTTTTTTTTACCTAAACGTAAACGTTCAGCTATGAGAAACTTGCATTTCACAGATCTAGCATTATTGAACGCGAAGTAACACTATACGGCTTGAAGTCAGGCGATTCATAACATTTAACAGCATAATTTACGATTAATAACAGCATTTTTAAGAATAGCATCTTAATTGGGACACAATACACGTATTACATAACTGAAAATAGCGTAAAATATGATATCATAACAATGTTTACATCGCCTACCATAAAACTAATAAACTGCCCAATGTTGGCAGTAATCTATTGATTGGTGAGTGAGACTTGATGAAATACCTTAATTTTCTCATGTAATGCTATGTTCATAAATGGGGGATCAATACAGTCTAAATTTGAATCAGTGAGAAACCACTGATTCGCAGTGAAATTCAACTACTCTAATCAGTGAAAATAGCTCCACTAAGAATCAGTGAAAAACCACTTATTATTTCAGTGAAAAAATTTCACTCATTGAATTAGTGACGTGAAACAATTTCACTGATTGAACAAGTGACGGCCAACTGCAGTGGCGAATTAAATATTGCTTTTATTGAATGTAGCCAAATAATAAAGTGAAGTAAACATATTTACGATAGTTTACTGTTTATATTGTGCAATTTACCGTAATTTAAAAAAAGTATAAAAGCTCCGCAGTTGACCAGGATTGATCTCGCACAGCCTGCGTCTCTAGGCCGTTGCCATGCCAACTTTTTTTCTCAATAGTTGTTGAAGTTGCCGTTGTTTATTGTTGAGCTCAAGTGAGACCGACTTGTTGACAAATTCCCAGCGCTACAAGCGAACTGGAAATCTGCCGCCTCGGAGGCACCAGGACGCTCCGACTACAAGTCGGCCACCATACCCCTGAGCTATATAAGTGCAGCGCCCCCAATCGAGTTACCACGCCAAGTTGGGATCGTAGAAAGAAAATATATTTCTTGTATTTTCGCTGCGAAATTGTACGCTCACACTTTTCGTGTTTGGTTGGATTGGCACCGTTGGGACTGTTAAAACGAATTGTATATATGAGTGCACTCTCTTCACCACATTAAATCCAGTTTAAACCTTCAAACAGAGCTCTGTGACGATTACATGGAATGAAAATGAAAGACGTATAAACGGAATGAAAGGCTGCGTGTTCATATTGCGTCGTAAAATTGGGTTTTGAAAGACGAAACACATTTCAAAAAGCATTTTTTATAAGTTTATTCGTTTATTCGTTGTTACTACTCGTTATTTAACGGCCATATTTAAACGACGTTCGACGGCCATTTTTACACGTAGTTTCACTGATTCATCAGTCAAAAATAAACCACAGAGCAAACAGTGAAAAAAATTACTGACCAATCAGTGGGAAGTGTCACTGAGCTCAGTGAAGGAAATATGTCATTTTGCACTGGTTCATCAGTTAAATTTACTGAAGTGACTGAGGTATCAGTCAGATACTTTTGACTGATTGAAACAGTGAAATTCTCACTGATTCAGATTTAGAGAGTAGAAATTTAGGTTACCTTCCTAAATGAAATAATTTCATGACGGCTCGTCAAAAGTAAAAATTTGGTTTAAATTTTTGAAATGGTTTTCAAGATAATAAATTAAGCCCTAAATTTAAAAATTTCTGCAATTCAGAAAATAAGCACACGCCGTGGTTGAAATCTTAGAAAGTCGAATTTCCCTACTTTATGGTAGGCCTGTAACGAGATTCATGAAATTCGTTTCACAGGTCCAAAAAATCCAGGAAGTGATACACACACATACACGCCTACACACGCAGTCAAGAAAGAGATTTCATCAGCCTATCTTTCTTAGTTACTAAGACTCTCGACTCAAGTTTCTATTCGTTTCAAACTAATTTTAAATTGACATGATAATAAAAACAACAGTGTTCCATTAAGACACAATTTTGGAAAGCCTGGTGTTATGGTCAAGTTTAGGAAGTCATCGTTTAGGAAGAACGATTACATTACTATGGTTAGTAAATTCTCGGAAGCTGTTTATCCATTGGTGTTATCAGTAGCATATAAAAATTATCACCATACATATAAAACCATAAGTTTCTGGTCGTTTTTAAGTTACCTAGCACAGTGTTATAAAACAGTCAGCATTTCTCAAAAACGTGTTCTTAGATACTAATTTTCCCACGGCCAAGATTTTTACAAACCTAAATTCTAACGCTTTCTGTTTTTGCTACATTCTTTTTCAATGCAAAAAAAATTTAAAGATTTTACAAATTGTATTGATATATATTTGTACAAAACTATAAAACTAACCATTTTTTATTGAAAACCTTAAAATTGTTCCATTTTCGCCTATATTTTGCTAGGTCTATATAATGTTCTTGTATCCAACTAGTAAAATACATACCTGGTATAAGTATGAAATAACTGTGTTTTCTGTCCCTAGTTTTGTCCCTCAAGATTTTTTTTTTCCATTTGCGATTGATGGTTTTTCAATTTAGATAGTGAAAACTAGTTTCTATAGTAAACCAAAATTAACATGCTAATTAATGCCACTTGAAAGGTGATTATATTGTAGATTGAAGTCTGACACTCTGCCCATTTTTCACCAGTTAATTAAAAATGTAATATAAAATCATGTAGGATATATTTAAGCATCACAATTCGTGAAGTGCAATAGCCGCCCACCATTGAAAGGTTCGTTATCCAGTCCTAAAACCAATACATATTTCTGTCTTATTTTATGTGTTCTACACATACTGTAAGCCACATCAGTTAAATGATAAGCAATCTTTATACTCTACTTGAGTATCCCGCATGTAAAAGTAGATATAACTGCTTGAAAATGTTTTCGGTGAGAGAGAAAAAGCTTCCAGAATATTTCTTAATTGGGGTATCAATATAGTGTATAGTTGTTTCAATTAAAATAAATGCATTGTTTTAGTGAGCAAAATGTGTATAATATACCATAATACATACCATTGCTGTTGATTAAAATATAATGCACCTAACAGGTTTTGCAACTGGACAATGGTTTTGACTGCGTTTGGTACTGAAGTATCCACCAAGATTAATTTTTGAACAGATGCAAAAACAGCTAAATTTTAAGCTAGATTATTTAATGAGACTGAAGTGTTAATTATTTTGGGAGATGAGTATAATGTCATACCATATACCTTACCAAAACATTTCCTCTTTTATATTTACATCAAATTCACATGAAGTTGTGGCCACGGTGGCTGAGTGGTTAGAATGCTCGCCTTCCGACAAGGTGAACCGGGTTCAATCCCTGGCCAGTTCACTTCTGATTTTCGCAAGTGGGAATCGTGTCGAACGATGCCGCTGGTCCGGGCGGGTTTTCTCGGGGATCTCACGTTTCACCAGCCATTGCATTCCGGCGCTGCTCCATGCTCAACTCAATCACCCTCGTCGGCTCTCAGGACCTTGCTGTTAAGAGCCGCACAAATACCTTCAATCACTACGTATGTTCAGTGTTTCTCTGCAATGTGTGTACACTGTCTCTTCTTCCTAGACTTGTTGAAAGGTGTGTGCACAATGCATCTATCCTCATTCATCTCATTTACTTTCTGCCCCAATACGCTCAAGGAAAATAGGTTCTTTAAACAAACCGAGAAGTAACTGCAAACCTACAATAAGAATCATGACATTGATAAGACACCATCTGTTCTCCAGTATCACCAACCTATTACTTTCTTAGACTTCCAAACTACTGAAAGCCATACTATTCTATTACGCCAGTAATTGTAGTTATGTGTACCGGTAAATATGTTGATCTTTTAAAAGCATTATTAACCGAAAATAAATCCGATGCTAAAGTAAATAGGATATATATTCTTTGGCTTCTTGAAATTTAACATATCTACTTTTCCACATTAAGATTTAAATGTTTTATGCGATTGAATAAATGACAGTTGGATGCAACTGTTTTTGCAACTGGAAAGAGCGTGGATTTATCTTCTCTTGGCACTGGACCCACTTTTCTTCCTTTGTTTTATAGGGTTTTAAACTACTTTTACACTTTTTTTGAAATGCATATTTCGTACCCAATGAGCTGAGAAATCCAGGGATACGAATATTTCATATTTTTATAATACTGGATACAGCAGTTTTTGTAAATGGGCTACTCACTTGTTATTCGTTCTTATGGTTATACGTTCTGCTGTTGCCATCCCATGCCTTCGCGGTTCTAAGCCCAATTACTTGTATTGAAATGTCAGGTTTTATTTACATATATGTAGTCCACAGATAATTTTGGCTAGTCCTTTGCGATTCAGTTATCTTATTTCATACTGTCTTAATTTTTGGCACGAAGAAAAAAAGGTTTGCAGTATAATTTACGGAAAACTATTTTTCATTTGATACTACACAACAAAGAATTCACATCCTTGCTCCCTGTCACACATATGCATGAATGCAATTTTACTTAACTAACATTCCGTCACACACACACATAAGATATATATATATATATGGGTAAAGAGATTCTCTCTCGCCCTGCAGTCCAAGTCAGAAATCATGTTTATCACTAATGTGGCTACACATCGGAGTCATGGGTTCGTAACTCTGAATGTTCCACGAAACCACGGAATAATGTACTAGTGGGGACAAAAATTGTATAAACGATGGAACTAATTTTCATAAATTTAATTATTTACACGCCAGTACAGAAAAACAGTGGTTTCCCAAGCTATAAAGTAGAAAGATTATTAACGTTTCCCGCATTACAAATGATAAGCATCGTTATCTTCTTGGAAGAAGGTAAAATACAATCCTGGCTTAGAATCACACCTAGTGAAACGGTAGATTCTACGTTCTAACCACAAGTTTCTTTTATATGTATCTGCAACCAATATTTAATTAAGAAAACTATAATTGCTCTAAAGACAGAAGAAAGAACTTTGAAACTGAGATCATATCAGAAAACTGGACTACGGACTTTTATAATAATTTTTATCTATGTGTAATTTTAAAAGAAATGGCAACATTAATCTTTATAAAACTATTAATTTTACTAAAATAATATATTCTAGCTGTTTTAAAATCATAATAACATTTATGTGTTTAAAAAAAAACAATCAATTTTTTACTTACCTGCAATCTGCTAAAACCGAGTTAGTTGCTCATTCTAGAGAACCACAGGAAGTAATTCCCTCGTTGAAAAAAATAAGGTAACTTTCACAAAATCCTATTACGCGTAGTACAAAGTGGACAGAAAATACACAGACAAGCTTGTATTTTTGCCAATAGGGTGCGGGTTTCTGCTTAAAACACAGAAAATAGTAGTTTAATTTCGAAGTTTTTCCAGAAGGATATTTTATGGTGGATTAATTACTTTTATAGGTGCTGCATAGGAAATTACTTCCATTGCCTCTTCCTACGGGCTTAGAATTTTCTGTCAATTTCATTTCTAGTGTGGTTCAGTTTGCATTTTATTTCAGGTTTTATTTGCATATGTGAATATTACTCTGCGTATCTCACATATACCACTTTAGTGGAGTGAGAACGAACAACGTTCACTTCTCTACAAAAGGGAAAATTCGTGGGCAGATTGCATTAACCATCGAAGAGAGCTCTCTTTATCAACTCCCTCTCAGGAGAGCGAGATTACATTTAGACTACTTCGTGTATTGCGTATACATATATGAAAGTCGGAATTCATTGACCGACATGCGTTGGTGAAACGTGTTGTTCATTCTCCGACACTTTGTCAGGCTAGGAATATGCGGGTGTTAAATTATAAATGCACTATCTGGGTTTGAGATAATTGTTCACTCCCTCTTTTTTTTTAAGGTAAATGATATTTAACTTCATAGCTAATGCTTACTTATTCGTGTTTCTCCTTTTCTTATAATTCTTGCATATTGGATGTTCATGTATGTGTTATTTATCATAATATTTGAATAATTAAACGTCCATAAAGCTATTTAACTTCGCACATTTCTCAGTAAACAAATAATGCAAACAGTAAGAAATCTTATTGCTCTAAATATAATGCATTTATTAAACTTGAGCAGGCATGAAATGAAATGGAATATTTTTAATGGGCGATAACGCATATTGATATACAAAATATTTATACGTGTATAAATAACTTTTTAAATGTATTTATTATAAACGTCAATATAATTTTATTTATTCGGACCCGTCAATCTCAGTTACGTGAAATAACTGTGCAGAATTTGTGAGATTATTTACCAGGCTCCAATTATGGCTTTAAAATACCGCGAGTATCAGCATAGTTCGTAACTTCACACTGCGATAGCTGATACCATGGTTCGGTAGTTTTCTTTTGTCACGTGTCACTGCATAACAAACTGTTTTCATCGCACCCCAGTGAAAGCGGTAATTGTCTTATTATACATGAAGGTAAAGGCTGTTAATGATCAAGTGAACACTTTTGAAATCAACCTCAGAAAAAAGTCACTGCTCCTACCTGCATATATTTTAACGGGCGCCCTGAGTGACGTGCGCCCAGCAAAGTTGGTAACGATGCATGGGAAGTAGTTCCTGTCTTAACGTCCAGTAAAAACGGTAAGGTAACAATTTCTGATCATTTAAATAATTCTTTTCGCTTTCTGGTTTTTTAATTCATCGAAGTGTAAAAATTACCAGATTTGTAAAATATTTACTTTTATAGTCATTTCTAAGTTTCACTTGACCGACGTATGAATAAAGTGATGAGGCCCATGACAATGTTAATCTTACTTAAGGCGGAAGAAAACACAACGTGCATACAAGTAAATCTTGATAAGGGCTTTTAAAAGTGCTCATTTTTCCGTGAATAGCCTATATACATCAATACAGAATAGCTTCCTTTCAACGTGGGTCTTAAAACTAAATGCTAATAGTTGAGATTAACTGTTAGAAAATTTAAACGTAGCTTTTTATTACGAGCCTAAACAATTTTGCATGTTAGGCCATCAATTCCCATTTTGTACACTACATAAATTTGAGACTGTTTTTTTATCTGTTTGGGATAAACCAGTATTACATATATTTTAAATTAAGTATCTTGTTTACTGACGATATGGTTAATACTGATAGCATTATTTTTAATATATATTAGTAGACGATGTCTGTCTGCCTGCCTGTCCGTTTTTAATACCTCTAAGTCCCATAAAACTCAACAAAAGTTCTTCAAATTTTGCGGAGCGAATCCTCAGGGTGAAATACAGGTCAAGTTCGAATTTCAGCAAGATCGGATTACGCAATCATTACCTTTGACCTTAAAAACTAATTTTTTAATTACTTTTTCCTATGAAAGTTCTGTGTTACTGCATAGAGAATATTGCATAGAGATATGAAGATAATGGAATATCATTTTTGTTTACTTTAAACGTCTTGCTTCAATGTTGAGTTAATTAAGTGGGGCCACAGTGGCTCAGTGGATAGAACTATGTTAAGTGGGTCACAGTGGCTCAGAGGAAAGAACTATATCAAGTGGGGCCGTAGTGGCCAAATGGATAGATATATATATATATCAAATGGGGTCTTAGTAGCTCAGTGGATAGAGAGATTCCAAGTGGTGCCGTAGTGGTTCAGTGGATAGCGCGATTCCAAGTGGGGCCTCAGTGTCTCAGGGGATAGAGAGATTCCAAGTGGGGCTGCAGTGGCTCAGTGGATAGAACTATATCAAGTGGGGCCGCAGTGGCCAAATGTATATATATATACATATCAAATGAGGCCTTAGTAGCTCGGTGGATAGAGAGATTCCAAGTGGGGCCGCAGTGGCATAGCGGATAGAGAAATATAAAATGGGACCGCAGTCGCTTCAATGTTAATTTCACATAATTTCATTATTATGTACATATTTTTCTCAGAGTTAGTATGATAACCAAATTTTTTTACCATGGTAACTGTTCTAGCCCTGTGACAATACAACAAAACAAGGTCACGGGCTATCCCATAGTTTTAAATATGGGTAGGCATATGCCTAATCATTATGTTTCATTTATAGCACAATAGAAAGTACACCACGGAATATTATTAGAATTTAGAGCATTTGTTCGGTCGACCATTGCTTAAAGTGGAATCCTTCCGTCCTCAGAATCGAGGGAACTGCTAAATTTATGGCAACGAGAATTACAAGCACGGGTATATCGGAAGTGACACGGGCGGCACGCACATTTACATGTAAATTGGCTGGCGCGGAACAAGAAACAACAGAACGACAAGATCAGACATCTCTCGTTGTGCTCGAGTTAGAACCGACCGTACAATATCAGTGAGGGAAGTGGTTATGTAACAGGATGTTCACGTACAAAAGAGAACTATTGTTCTTTTACTGATACGAAAAAAAAATAATGGAAGGATAATGCATGAATTTCTTGGCCAACGTCCAGAGCAGTCAGTTGCTATATATTCGACATAAAGTGCTGCTTGACCGAAAACCATTGTGGAATTTTCTTACTGCGTTTGATACCAATAAAAGAGCTTTAACTCCGCTATATTTTGTGTGTCGTTATATAAACATACTAAATATAGTATAACAGCTGAAAGTGTGAACTGTTAATTTCCTCGAAGTATGAAGAGAAAAGGGAATTACGGAGACAGCTGGGGATGTATAAACAAATATGAATGTGTAGCTATGTATGCAGACAGAATGCAGAATACCTTACTGTATGCAGACTATTTTCCACAAATATTGCAATTGCCAGTGGCTTATATAACAATAACCAGTTCAAATTGAAACATATTTACTCATTCTTTTAATTTTTCAGGGGAAAAAGGGAAATTTTAAATGAAAAGTAATATTTTGAGGGGATTATTGACTGTTCAGAAGAAAACGAGAAATTTTGTGGCAAAAAGGGAAATCCCAAAATGATGGCGGTCGGCTCCGGCCTCCAGTCCCTTATGTCCGACTCATCTATTTTTGTCCTACTTCAGTGCCATATGTTCGAGGTCGCAGATATATGACGCACAATATAGTTGCTTGTTTGAACTTTTTTATGAGTGATAAAAATTGTGATTTATGTTATAGTACGAGAAAACACCATGTGTCAGGTGTGTAAGTTAGTTTATCTCCTGTCAGTCAAAGCCTCACACCAACAAAAAAAAAAAAAAAAAAAAACCTATAAATTATCTGAACCAGGCCTAAACGATAAGACCTCCGGTATTCTGAAACTTTAAACCATAGTTGAATAAATATGCATTTATAATATGAACTTCTGTCAGCAGAAAACATTAATAACGGGCGAATATGCCAAGGAGTGTGAAGCCCAGTATTCTATCTAATAATGCAACGAGGCTTAACTTTCTCCTTCGACAATTAAACCCGAAGGTAAGAGCAATTATGACGTCTTGTTTTTGCAAATTAACTTTTAGATCATATTTGAGCCCGATTTTGCACATATTGAACAAAATATTCATTGCACTGTAACACCTTTTCGCAATCTACGAATCCCGCAGCGCAACATGCAGGGATATACAGTCCAGGATCCTCATGTAACACCATCTAGAGGAAGAGAAACCTAGTACCATCTTAAATATGAAATAATGTATATATGTACTCACAATCACACACGCAATATAGCAAATTTATTTGAGAATTTTAAATTGATGTAAATGTCTTATTGTATGGAAACTACTTATTTTAAAATGTTATTACACTTAAGATATTTATACAAGAAGCACATATATATATATATCTCTTTTTTGAATTTTTTTAATATTTGTAACCGAATCAAACATTAAATTATTGGTATGTACGAAACAGTGCAAAGGGAGTAATGGTCTCAGTGTGTTGCCTTGGGATAAGAGCTGCTGCATGTGTTCCTCGGGAAATCTTTTTTACAGACGAAATGATTTCATCAGAATTAGTTTTTCTAAACATCGTAATTGAATTGTTTAATACAATTACCTTACCGTTGCATTTACATTGATGGTTTTATCTCGTTACGAAAATTATTTATATTCCTCTTTATAATATGCCATAGGAAATGTTACATTAAAAAAGATACCATTTAATTGATATTACCTATAAAATCAAGATTTTCCACTCAGAGTAGAATTCGTTTTTTTTTATTACGAGTATGGTTCAAATCTGTTACCCTCCTACTAAGAGTCGTTCATGTAATGATACCGTTGTCTTTGTAGTAAATTGTACTGCTTTATTTATGGCACTGCCCTTATCTCACATGGCTCTTTAAACTCAGTAAACCAAATGTTTTAGGACCATAACACTAAAATTCCAAAAATAATAATTTCTATCCAAAATCGATTAAAGTCGGCGCATAGTAAGGAAATCCAAGTGCCTATGCTAAATAGACGAGATACCACCAAATAAAATACTACCTAGGAAGCTAACAGTTTGAGCAATGCCATAAAAACCTAGTATTTGCGGTTAGACGGTATCTTAATAGTTTCCAGTTCGCACTCCTAATGTTCTGTTTGAGAATATTACCCACTGTTCTTCGACGGGTCCTCACTCCAGGAGGTGAATTTTAATGGAATTCCTTATCTTCGCAGGCCTATTAATTTACCTGTGAGATGATATCCTTGTTAAACGTAATGCGTACTCAGCATAGATAAATAGTTGAGTGTTAAGAATACTTTAGAAGGAACTAAATTATAAGCAGTCCTTTAAGTGTTATTGGAGTTACTTGTCTAAGAAGACGAAAAGAAGCGCTTTAATATGTCCCTTTAACCCGTGGCGCTAACGTGCAGCGAAACAAATAAGTTACACTAATTTTCGTTCCTTCTTTAACTCCTCACCCGCCATGAGCAATCTTGTAGTGGATACTGTAAATTTAACTAAGGTTTCTTCTACACAGGTTGTGCAGAAAAAGAGATTAAGTTTGGAATAAGGAACATTGCGCCGCAAGGTGTGCTTGTGTTTCTAGAACGCCGCGTTTAAGCTCCCAGTTAAAGGAAATAAATTTTCCATTAGTGTATACACATTTGTTTGGTATAAAGTACGATGTATAACTGCGCCTGCAAAATATTATGCATTACCTTTATTTCGTAGCTATTGTTCACGCCATCCAGTTGTGTTTACCAGGGCAAACAGTAAATATACTTTCGAATTGTGCAGTGAGACTTTATAAATATACTAACGTTAACAAACTGATTTAAAGACAAAATAAAGATAGTTGTCGTCAAATTGAATTTTTCGATTCTGTTGTCACAATTAAATCAAGGAACTGTGTAAGACAACATTCAGTTAAATGTATTTTGACGAAAGATTATTAAGCAACACGTGACTATTTATAGTTACCCATATACACTCTAGTGGGAGAACAGGTGCGGAAGATTTACAAAATTATATTTATTTGAAGAGAATTGTAATCATCCGATTTGTGTACACATAAAACGGACAACATCCGGTATAAAACCAACACTAATGCTACCTGGTGGAAAATATTTTTGGTCGTCAAACTATTACTTTATATAGAGCTTCTAAACCCGAAAATATTCACATTAGTTTGTCCGAATCATATGGGTAAGACGTAATTACCAGCATTATAAAAAAAAAATCAAAAGCTATTTTATTTCTAAATTAGTAGATCATTTATGATTTCGTAAGATGGCATTAGTGTTAAATTTATCAGAAAAACAAAATTCTTGGAAAACAATATTCATAATTTATTAGCGCAAATGTAAGGATTTTGCTTTAAAGAGTCGATTCACAAAGTAATTAAGAACACAAAGATTTGTCTGAATGAAAGTGGTAATTAAATTCACAATATTGGCCTGTGGCACTATCTGTGAATTCTGACGCACGTTTCACCAACAATGAGGGTTTAACTTCTTAACATTTTGGCTTTGAATTATATACAAATTAAAATTAATATCTGGGCAACAGCAGGACAAATTTCTAAGAAATAACCTGGGTAATTTACATTCTGCAAATATGAACTGTCTGTAGATTTAGCGCAAAGCATTAATTTTGTCCAGTGTTGATATTTGAGCGAAAGAAAATAGGGTAAATTTATAACTGCTAAAGCGCTTTTAATTCTGGTTTGATAATACTTTTCCTCTATTGTAATGTTTTTTTTTCAGAATATAATTCCGTTTAACAAGGAAATAGGATGTAATGTGTTAAACGTAGAACTTTGTTTGAATCTCTTGAACTCCTTCGACGCACGGAACTGCCACGGGCAAGCGAGATCTATTGTAGCGCTACCTTTTGTCAGGCTCACAAACTAGTTCCACACCGTGGAGCGGACGAATTCTGCTATTACTTCCTTACTTCAAGTTTATTGTGAATTCTGTGAAAGAAAAAAATAGAAAGATATCATAAATAGAGTAATTAAAACCAAGAATGATTTATTCGTTAAGTGCATTTTCAAGATTGACTAATTTAACTAAATGAGCTTGTGGTAAGATGTCCTTCTTATGAGTTTTAATTTATTCCGTTGCAATTCTTGCGTGGTGTAAACAAATGTGGGCTGGAAATGGTTGACTTTCAAATGAGCAATTACGTTACTTTATTTACTCACTTTCTAAAAAATTTATGGTTACTTCAGTAGTAGAATTATGGCGAGTTGGGGAGAGGGACTGGGTAATCGGATTTGGATTCGCCCGGCCGCCATCTTGTTAAGTCACCCGACCGCCATTTTTCGTTCTTCCCTTAAAATTATCCCTTTTTTCTCTAAAAAATTCACCTTTTTCTCTAAAAATTCCCTTTTTTCTCTAAAGAATTCCCTTTTTTCTAAAAATTACCTTTTTCCTAAAAATTTCCCATTTTTCTAAAAATTTCCCTTTTCCCCTAAAATTTTCCCTTTTCTCCCCTCAAAAAAATCGAAGCCCCCAAAACGGTAGAATTCCCCCTCATGCAAAAACAAGCCCCTGAAATCCAATTTACGTCAATTTAATTAATTTGGGGCCTTCCTTAGGACCTACAGAGCAGTGGCGACCATACTGATTTTCATAGCCATACCCTATGACAAATCGATACAAGGTATAGAGGATAGGACTCAGACCTAAGCATCACCAATCTTGCATCAATATTGTATGCAAATAACCTTTGACCACGACCATGACCCATGACCTTGACCTTTTTTAAAAAAATCCAAAAAATTCGCAATAAAAAAAATTAAAAATCCCAAGACAACGCACATAATCCCCCCAAAAAATAATATTAAAATTAAATGATTAAAAGTTATTACAAAAATTTAATTTGAAAACTTACATTTCCTGAGGTCTCTCACCATACCACCAATTACTCACCTCTGTTCGAATCCAGCAGACGACTGACTCCCTCGCCTCCACACCCCTCACATATACTTATTCCGCCATCTTGATTTTTTCATGCATCATTTGTTCACATGTTACTGGAGGTAGCCATATTTGTTTTTTTCGTACATCATTTATATGTGTTACTGGAGGCTACCATGTTGGGAGGCAGCCATATTACTAGGCGCAGTCCTCCATGTTTTTTATTGTTATTTGTTTTATAGTTTGTGTCTCACCTTTGTGCGACAACCCGATTATGCCACCTGATATAGGCCTGTACCGAATGGTGACATTGACCATTCCTGCAAAGTACTTATATATATATCACATATATATTCTTATATATAAAGCGGGAAAGAGTTTTTGTTTGAAATAAACACAGCATATCACTTTTTACATCAAATATATTGTACACATAATAAAATATACAGGTTTATTAATCTTCTTCGGTGTTCACCGCTCGATGTCCGCCTCGGCGGCCCAGGAATTGTAGTGGGCAGGGAAATCCCACCACTTGAAGCTGGCTCTGCTCGAAGACGAGTAAACTGTTACGGTGTGCGAACAATCAGCTACGCTCATAACAGTAATTTCAGGGTTCTGTCTCGGTAATTGTAAGATACAAGTCGGTCGTGAAGTATCAGGCAAAATGCATACATGTTTGCAGGAATATATCCACGTGCAGTGAATTCTATCCTCCAGTCGATCATATTGGTGGTAGTACGCTCGTCCTGTGTACTCAAATCGAATACCATGATCAGGGCCTAACTCTTGAACGTATCAGGGCTCAATAACGGGGATTGGTTGCGTCCATAATATGCAGTTTGGAATTGATCGTACATCTGATATGCCAGCAGGTACTGGCCATTTACAAAGTTCCTGTTCATGTCTACGTACGGGTAGCTTTCGCTATTCAAAAATATTTTGGCATTTTCTATTTGGCATATGTCGAACTGCGAACGGCTCACTCTTACACTGTGCTGTCTTCCGGTCTGTAGCCCAACAATGATGTACCTCGGTTTCTCATAAGCAAAGATCGTTTTTACCATCCAGTTAATGTGCTGGCTTGCTGGCGATCCAGGGTATGTCTCCAGACTCCACGACCTGAAAGCTACATCGATGTTTTTCCCATCTTCCACATTCTGCAACATGTGTAGGTGTTTTGCAGTACTCAACTGCACATGAGGCAGCATCCATTCGATAGACTGTAGGTTCAAATCAACTGCTTCCGGTTTTCTCCCGTACCAACTTTGGTAACCAAATGCGTATTGGCGAGCATTATCACCAGCTCCTGCTTCGAATTGAAGAAAATTCGTTTGTAGTCTTCGGCAAATCGCAACAGCATGGAGAGCAGAACACATACTTCGAACCTTCCTTCGGCATAAATGGGAACACTGTAGCCATCTTCGATTCCCCAGCCTGCCATCTTGGCTGCAGGCAGCTCATTCGGAGTGAGCGAAAGGTAACTTTTGATTGTTGAGGTTATGCCCGCATCTCGCAACTGGTCCATCTCGGCACCGTTGAGAGTATAGGCCATGCGATCGATCAGTCGAAGAATTCCATTGCTAATCATTTTCGTCGATGCTGGATTGGTCCCATCTTCTTTCGTCAGAGTCCCCCTGATTCGCAGGAAAGACTAGCACGGAAGAGTGCAGATATCTTGGTGTTGGACCACAGTCCGAACCTCCAATGGTAGTGTGTACGGCCCGATCAGGAACGGCTGGTACGCATGAGGTTCCACCTTTGCTACACTGTCTTCGAAAACGATTGGCTCTTCGTAGTTTAGGAAATTTTCCATGGCGATCGACCTAGTAGATGACACTGCTGAGGATAATCTCGCTAGCACATGTTAACTCCTTGGAGACCTGTGACATACTGATGGTAGGTATTGCACAACACATTCTTTTATAGCTTCTGGTCGGCATAAATCTTATACCCACCTTCTCAAATGCAGGCGTAGGTTGATTTCTTCGTTTCGAAAATTCACCAAGTCTCCGCGTTGGTTGATAACTGTCACGACCATCTCGTGTGCTCTCTTCGCGACGACTGGAACGTAAATGATGCTTTGCGGTGCCACGACCAGCTTATAACCTGAAGGGACCATAGACGAAAATTCATGCAGCGTATTGCTCAGCCTGCAATTGCGGTATGTGCCACTCGCCAAATTACAGGTTATTCCTATCACATTGACTGGCAAAATATTTACAGACTGCGACGATATGTGTATTTTACCAGCTTCGTAGATGCGCGGCTCGAACCCCAACATCGGTCCGATGGTATCCAGTTTCGTAAAGTCGATATCTTCGTTGCGTCTGATAACACTCTTCAGATTATTGGAATTCCCACATAGTTCGAATTCTGTATCAATGCACCTTGCAATATCGTCTATTTCATAAGAACCAACGGACAGCGAAACTTCATGGTAAACATTACCACTTTTTACAAGGTACAGCTTGCAGTTTTTTTTCACCAATGTTCGGTATCGCATTGTAAGTTTGAAAATATGCAAGACCTATGCTCCATTCTCCCTTCAGGTCGAGTAGTAGAGAATGTACTGCACGCAGCTCGGAGCTACGACCCGTCAAGGTAAGCGTTACAGACATGACTGATGGTTTCCTTGCAGCGTATAGCCTTTTTATACAATTACTTGTATGAGCGGACCAGGACGTGAAGGCACAAATGTCCTCAGTTCCACGTGTTAGGCAGCTGTTCCGTTTCGTAATTGTAAGTTTTATACAATTTTTCAGGTACTTTTGCAATTCGGGCGGAGGAGGCAAATTCCCAAAAGTATAATAATCGTCTGTGTGTTTACCCTTTTTTACATAGGATACCCAGTGTGTGCTGGGCCCTGCTGTCATTTCCAGATTAATTACGGCGCATTCTTCTCTCTTGGGTTTAGCGGGCAAACCATCTCTCATAAACACTCCGCGAAAATGAGGAATTTTCAGTTTGTGTGCAAACAGTTCCAAATCCACATTGGTGAGTGCTCGTTTCGGTAGAGATTTCATTACTGCCGCCTTCTTACACTTTCACCTCCTACTGGGCATGGTCTTAGGTAGAGGCCTTGCCCGTTTTTTTTACCCATGGCGATATCTTCCATACTTGCATTATGTCTTTGTGCCTCGGTCAACTGCTTCCGTTCGTTCGATGCTGTGTTGACGACTCTGGCGATACCATTCATGGCTACGATTAGGCCTCCAAGGGCTGCGAGTGCGGGCCAATGCAATGGAAAAACTCCACCGGTAGATATTTTCTTAGACTTGGTGGCTTTTCTTCTTTTTGTAACTGCTTTTCTTCTTTTTGTAACTGCTTCTCTTTTCACTTGTTCCTTTCTTTTGCTCTTATCACCCATGCCCATCTTCACTTTGGCATTCATCAAGTTGGAAACATCCCACACTGCTATTTTTTTCGCTGAGCCCGGCATCTGATGATTTTCTTATTTCGCCCGCCTTCTGTGCAAGTATCTTGTCTGCCCAGTGTCTGGCTTGCAGATCCTTGTGCTAGGAATAGGCGATGTTGTGATGCTTTCACGCCTAGTCCAGGGCGTTTATGCCTGTCTCGTTGCATGAGAGCCTTTTAGCTAGCTTGGTTCCTGGCCCACAGAATCTGTATCAGGGAATGTGCAGCTCGAACGGTTGATGGTTGATCAGCGTATCGAAGACCCCGCTTCCAGCTACGGTCTTACCTCTTCCAGACATCATAGTGAACTGAGCGAGAAAATCATATGTACACTCCTTTTATACATTCTCGCTTCAGTATCAGTCTAGACTTGGAAAAGTACGGACGTATCACATATTCCAATATGACCTTTCGGTGTGAATTCTTTCCTAGGTTGTTCTCGATGTGATACTTTAAAGAGACATTCTAAAATTTGCAGCATTGGCTCTCCGCCGCCACCGCCGTCACCAGAATACTGCACTGGTAATATACGTATTATCAAGCAAGATGTTACTCTACCCATATGCTTTCACACCGAAGATGATGATATTTCCCACGAATCGTGGCGTGGAAGCCTATTTCCGAATACAGTGAGGTGCATCATCGCGGGACCATCAAATTGCTGGAAAACATGCGTCTTACTGAGCTTATTGCAAGAAGAGAACGGTCTCCAGTTCGAGAACGTATACCTTTACTGAAAATCGCTCCAGCAATCGAAATACCGATGATTGGCACGAATACTGCAGGCCCTGGAAGACATGGGTTATTTCCCATACAGTGATAATGACGCTATCGCACCTCCGAACGAAGGGCTACGAAACTCGCTAATTTTCTTCGACGACATTGCTTGCGAGAAACAAACTTGTATTCAAGAGTACTTTAGCATGGGACATGGGACTTTAGCAAACATGTATGCGTGGATTGCGTGCACCTCGGCCAGACGTATTCGCTAATACCCAAACAGATGCTTCGCGATAATGCTAATGTGTGGGTGCTGTTTTGCATGGACGACATTAATTTACGTCACGTTTACGACGATCACGTTAATACGGACACGACACTGTCAGGTTTCAAACATATGTGAGCTTTGTGCTGGAAAGACAAATATAGATTTTTGACAATCGTAAAGGACTGGTCCCTCTATAATGAGAGGTACAGACGCGGATTCGGTCAGTTTGTCCTTAGCCGTCGAGAATGAGTTACAGCATATCGAAATTCGGAAAGATTATCATCAAGATATGCCATCATAAAGACAGCGATGGTGGTTGCCTCGTACCAGGGGATGATGGAACTTGTGATGCTGTTAGAAGAATAATTCGAAACGTTGGTGAACCCGAACAATCTGGGGATGCTGCTATTAAACATTTCGTCCTCGAAACTGGTAACGACATCATTTCGGAACTGCGCAGAATGTTGGCTGAACAAAACGCATTCTTTCGAAACTACCTGTCCGAGCTCGGAACGAAGATGGCGCGAGTGAAAACAGAGATCGTCCGCGGTATGGTGGCCATGGAAGAGCACGTGACAAGTGTTCAAAGACAAATTATAGATAGCTTGAATGTCAAATCTGCTCAAAATGAAGAGAATATGAAAAACCTGGAAGGATATATGACACATACGTTCGATAACTCGCTTTACCTCCTCGCCATGAAAACAGATATTCAAAATTACAGCGAGCGTCCGAGCAAGATCGAAAGTATGTTGGCGGAAACTCACAACTAAACCTTTAAAAGAGAGTTACAGTGAGAATTTGTATTCAGTTTGATGGCAGACATTGCTAGTGATCTACATAGGGGATTCAGTCTGTCCGCTCAAAGTATTTGCATGCCAAGAGAGCCAAAATCTCACGCGACTGTATAAATGAAGAAATTTTTAATCCCATTACTCATCGTCTCTATGTACCCAGGGAGAGCTTTGGAGCACCCATAGCTGTAAAGTCCGAATCCCGGCAATACCGCTAAGGCTTTGAAGAAGCGAAAGCATGACGAAGTACAGTCAGATCAGTACGATGAATCGGATGCGGATTTGCCACACAAGAAGACAGTACGGAGAAGATCCCTGAAATCTAATGCGTTGGCTCAACGGCACACATGTCGTAATAATGATACGACGTACGGCGTGTACAGGCATAGTGATAAATCGTTCCTCGGTGCTGATGAAATAAGAGTTCCTACCAGGTGGGAGCATCCGAGTTGGCAATTACACGGTTTACAGAATCCGACCTGCTGGAATACAAGACATTGCTCGAACTCACGCTCGCACTTTACCAAGCCAACGATCCTGAGATAGGTGTTTATAAGGATGAAGATCACGAGAAGAAGACCTCTTCAGTGGTCCAGCACTGAAACGCGGCGAAGGTATGAAGAAGACAGACGACGGCAAGGACATTGCCTACGTATTATGGGTCGATCCGAACGAGCTGGTCGATAGGCTGCGGCTACTGCTTGCTTCGCAAAGTGTCGGAAATTACTCCCACAACAACGAGATAGTTTCAACCATCGAAGAACTTAAGGAAGCACGCTACATACGATGAAGCGATTGGTCATCGCCAGCTTCAAGTGGTGGGGTTTCCCTGGCCGCTACAATTCCTGGGTCGCCGAGGCGGACATCCAGCGGTGAACGTTGAAGAAGATTAATAAACCTGTATATTTTATTACGTGTACAGTAAATTTTATTAAAAAAAAAGATATGCTGTGTTTTATTTCAAACAAAAAACCTTTCTCGCTTTATATATAAGAATAAAAATATTAATAAATTTAAGTACTTTGTAGGATTGGTTAATGTTACCATTCGGCACATGCCTATATCAGCTGGCATGACCATGTTGTTGCACAAAGGTGACACACAAACTATAAAACAATTGACAATAAAAAAACATGGAGGACTGATGCACATAGCAATATGGCTGCCTCCCAACATGGCACCTTCCAGTAATATATATAAACAAATTACGTACGAATAAAACAATATGGCCGCCTCCAGAAACATATAAACAAATATGGCTGCCTCCAGTAGCATGTAAACAAATGACGAATGAAAAAATTAAGATGGTGGATGAATATATGTGCGGGGAGTGGAGGCGAGGGAGTCAGTCGTCTGCTGGATTCGAACAGAGGCGAGTAATGGGTGATGTGGGGGGAGACCTCAGAAAATGTAAGTTTTTTAATTAAAATTTTTTTAAATAATTTTTGATGATTGAATCTTAATAATACTTTTTTTGGAGGATTTTTGCACTAATTAAGATTTTGTAAATTTTGTTGCGATTTTTTTTAAATTTGTTTATTCTCAAGGTCAAAGGGCAAAGGTCAAGGGCACGGGGCATGGTATGTTCAAAGGTCATCTGCATACAATATGGATGCAAGATGACTGATGCTTAGTTCTGAGGCCTATCCTCTATACCTTGTATCGATTTGGCATAGGGTATGCCTATAAAACTAGTTTGGCCGCCACTATTCTGTAGGTCCAAAGGAAGCCCCCCAAATTAATTAAATTGACGAAAATTGGATTTCAGGGACTTTTTTGAGCACGAGCGGGGGGTAAAAGCCCCCCGCTTTTACCGTTTTTGGGGGCTTCTAACTTTTTTGAGGGAAAAAAGGGAAATTTTTAAGAAAAAAATGGAAATTTCTAAGGGATAAAATGAATTTTTTTTTAGAGAAAAAGGGAAATAAAAATAAGACATTTGAGGGGGGGGGGGGAAATAAAATGGCGGTTCGGTGACGTAACAAGATGGCGGCCGGGCGAATACGAATCCGACTCCTCAATCCCTTGCCCCAACTCGTTATAATCCTACTACTTACTACCAACATTCTGAAGCTCTGTTAAAGATCTTCTGTCATGTAATACTACGCTTCATGCAGAAAAACTAGCTTAACCAAATCTAGAAAATTTGCTCCGCAATCGTACGCACTCATTTAAACAATATTTTTCCTGACAACTATTTCTGACTATGCATTACCCTATCGCCTATTTTTCTCTGTTATTAATCACTTAAATTACAAATGAAATAATGCAAATTAAAGATATATAAGTAAATGTTATTTTTAATTGAAAATAAAACATACCTTAATGTCAACAGAAATATAAAACGGGCGATATATATATATATATATATATATATATATATATATATATATATATATATATATATATATATATATATATATGGCGTAGTTGTAAATAACCCAACACGTCTCACATAGGGCGAGATTTCAATGGTTTGATTGAAAAAGTATGAAGAAACCGCGAATCATGTGAACTTTATGCGATTAAACACAATACAATGGAAAAATAATAATTTGACAGTACTTTAAAATATGCAATATTTGAGCTTTGTTCTTCTCACATTAATTTCTTTTAGGAATCCAAGAGTCGTTTGTACGTTTCTTGTTTGTTAATTTTTCGACTACCTGTATTGTTGTTCGTGTCCCGTTGAACTTGGTTAGTGCTCACTTAACTCCATCAGAGAAAATAATGCGAGCGTTTTTACACATCTGTTCACAACAACTTATTGACTTTTATCAGGTTTTTGTAATATTTATGTCGTTCTCGAATATTTATGGGATATCGTGGCTCTACATTGAGACGATAATCCTTCATTTCTTTACTACAGGAGATTGACATTTAATCAAGCCCTGTTGGAATTAAATGTTAGAAAAATTCCGTGCATTAACAGCACATATCTTAACGTAAAGAGAGATAGACGAGATTACAGTAGTAATTACTGCGTATTAAGAACACTTACTTGCTTTAGTACGTCTATAAAACTTTAAGGTCATATTAGTGGCAAATAAAGTAGGAGTTACTTTCTCATCCAAGGTATAGTTATTTTAGTTTCAGTTTAATGGTGCCAATTGATGACACATAAATACAAGCGATGACATTCTTATAATCTGTTCCTGATCAAATGAGAACATTTGAAAACTCTACCGAAGATCTACTTTTCTCACAATTCTGTGGTCTTCCGCTGAGTTTAAAATTTCCACTGCGATAGGTCAAATGACTTGATTCATGCATCAGTCAAATTAAAATGTGAATCAGCTAGGAGCCTTAATGTGTTACTGGTAAGGCAATTTTTTCTGTAGAGTGTATAGAGCAAAAATACGCGAACTTTTGGCATAATTAAAACATTACATTTGAAATGCAACGATAGGGGCCTAGATTATTTTTATTTTATTGTCTGCCAACTTAACTGACATTCAGCATGTTAGAGTAAGTAGTAAAATATTTTTATTGAAAGGGAAGTTAATCTTTTTTCCCATTAAATGTTGACTTCGGAAGTGCTCTCTTTAGCGTAGAGAGCCTATATTAATATTAATTATATTCTGAGCTGAGTTTAGAGATTTGGGCTGCTCTTAACAACGATGGCCGTGAAATGAGGTGAGAATGGAGCAGCGCCGGAATACAAGGATATTGAAAACGGGAGATCCCGAGAAAACCCGCCAACCAGCGGCATCGTCCGGCACGACTCCTACTTGCGAAAATCTGGGGTGGTATAAGTGAGAGGCGAGCATTCTAACCGCTTAGCCACCGGGGCGCCCAATTATATTAATGAGTATTAATGCCTACCAACTGGCTGAAGAATGAACAAAGATAAGCTATGAAATTAATTAACTTGTCACAAGCAAGCTATATGTTTAATGCGTTCAACTCTTTATTGTCTGCAAGGGAGAGTAGGCATATTTTTAACAGCTCGGATAGAAAAGGTGTTCGTTTTCCGTGACCAACCTCGACAGTTATTGCAAGGTACATATGGCACAGAGCTGAAAAAACTTGATCCTACGGTGGATAGAGTATGTGTCTTCCCGCACCATACAGTGACAGCGCGGTAGCTGCCACTGAGTGCGAAACACAAGGTTACAAGTAGTTGAAAGCTGTTCACGATAAAATGAGTACTTTTGGAATCAACCTTAAAAAATTTCACTGCCACTGCCTGCGTATATTTTAAAGAGCGCACTAAATGACACGCGCCTAGTAAAGTTGGCAATGATGGGTTGAAAGTAGTTCCAATTCGTAACGTGAAATAAAATGTGTTAGGTAGCCATTTTGATAACTGAATTTACTTCTTTCGCTTTCTGTTTTTTAAATGCATCGGAGTGTAAAAATGCCCAGAGTTGTAACAAATTTACTTTTATATTATTGCACAGTTTCACCTGGCCGACGTATGAATAAAGTGATGAGGCCCATAGCAATGTTAATTTTCCATAATGCGGAAAGGTATAGAAAGTGTATACAAGTAGATTTCGAGCAGGACTTTCGAGAGTGTTCATTTTACCGTGAACGGCAGATAAGCCATCTTATGGCGGAATGAGTGTACTCCTATCTGCGCGCTACAGTATCGCGACGGAGTAGCGGCCAGTCAGTGAGGGGTGAGACAGTATACCGGATAGGGCAGTCCTACGGTAGAGCGAGGGTGGATCTCGTGTGCGCTATAGAATGCATACAGGAAGCGCCATGCAACAGAGTACTTAATAATCCCGTTTACCTGGCTTTAACTGCATTGCAGAGTGTTTGAAATGCACGTTTCTCCACGAATCTATTAAATGTGCGTCCAAAATGCGGGTGATTTAGGAACAGAAAGAAGGATCCGGCATTCATTTTATTTCTTTTAGGCCCCCATTGTTAAAAAAATATCGGACGGGTCTGATGGACTGTTTAAACTCGATGCCAGATAATTCACGTCAACCATAAAATCTTCTAAGCATATAATCTCACTATGTGAAAATCAGGGCACTCACAACAATTCCACAAACTTAACTAAAACATCGTTCTTTGATTTACATTTCGTACGATCTCACCTCCAATATCTCCCTTCAAAACAAACATTTTGAAGAACCTTGCTCTTCACCGCTGCAACTTTTCTGTAATTTTGCAAATACTTGTAGTAAATATTTTTCCTTCAATTGTCTCGCATTATTTTAAAAATGTAACTAGTCCATCACGGCAAGGAAAAAACAGTTTATCAATCAGCAAAACGGGAAACTGTGAGTGATCTCGGAGAAACGACGTAGTTTAGAGGTTTTTCGCGCACTTCGGGCGACATTTTCGTTTCGCCGACACTGCGTCCAGCACTAATAAATCAGGGTTGTTGTAAAAACACAGACATATTGAAATGATACTATACCAACGATATATCGACATTAATTGTCGATATATTTAAACTCTATTGTGTCGTAATCAATATTTTTTTCCAGGCATCGGAAATAATTATTCTTAAAATATTAGTTTAATATGTTTTGTTTGGAAAACAAAATTTGAAGTGAAAGTTACTATATTTACTTTGGCAACATGCACCGAAAACTGGCTCCACATGTTTTCTTCAATTCTTTGTGTCTTCGATATATATATATATATATATATATATATATATATATATATATATATATATATATATATATATATATATATATATATATATATATATAATACAAGTAATGTTACACTTGGCAAGTGTTTTAATATATAAATTTTGGAATTACAATATACCGAATATAGATGTTCTTCATTCAATGTATCGTTTTGCGAAACGATACTTAAAAAAATCAATACAAGTAATATCGATATTTTTTTTTTGCGATATCGATATCACTAGAATAAACACTGCACCCTGGCTTCAATCGGCACTACATAACGTACAGTAAAGTAGCAGGTCCTCTCCAAATATGTACTGTATATAATCTCCTTGGCAAGCCCGCATCAAAGAGACGACCTGCGTCGTTCCTCCTCTGCGTGTGCATGTCTATTCTGTGGCAAGATAGAGCACGGGGTCGGGCGGTTTTACGGCGGAAAGGGTGTATGTCTCCCTGCGTGCTGCAGTGCCTCTACGCAGTAAATGCCGGCGCCCCCAGCTAATGGGTAATCGATAACACCCTTTGCGCTGTTCCAACACTTGGCAGTTTGTCCCTGCTTAAAGATTCGCTGAACGGGAGACATCTAATCGGTCTGCTGTCTGTTGCGATTCATTTTACTGTGAGCGCCGAATACACTTCTAGACGCTCTATGTGTACAGCGTGCAGTATGGCCTGAAGTGAGTACGTATGCTAATATTGTTTTACACGATCTTGTAATTAATATTTTTATAATATATTCGCGGGTTCGCCACACTTTATGAACCAAAGCGATGAAAAATCACACCATGTATGACGTGATTCAATCGTTCTTGAATATGCCAGGTACACCAAGCGTTATATAATTGATTGAGCGTAAAAACCCTTATATTGTATTAAATTGAGCATTTACAAATATTTTATTTATAAATTATTATGTTTATATAATAATTTACATAAATAAAAACGGGAAGAAAATAGGTGTACACGAATAAAGTAGGCTCTCTTTTAGTGTAATTTTATAGACTCATTTAGCTTTGTTTGAATGAGGCGTAGGAATATCCTGGAAGAAGAACTTGAGCAGGGCTTCAGAATTTGAGGAGTAACGGTAAATGCAGTACATAATTAAAAGAATAGAGCTTCTTCCTACAGTCTGTTTCCAACTGTTCTCTATTTGAGGCATGTAGAATATATTTATCACTAAGTGGCAGCTAGTCTACCTTTCATTCCCCGAGTAATAAATACGAGTGGCCCATTGATGGTTCACATTCAGATGCGAAGCCCGCAAACAGTTGACCAACAGCTGGCATGCACCCGGTACTATATATAGTGCGTCCCACTCTAGATTACAGTACATAGTGAATGGCGCGCACTGTTGCCAGATTACTCCAGTTTTGCGACGTGACTGGCAGGCTGAGTAACAAATGGGTGGCGAAGGAAATGGCCTGTATAAGAGGTCTTTATCTGTTTACCTCCTTGACAACTCTTTGCGATAATCCGATACTTTGACGCACAGCTAAGCGACTCCTCTGAAAGTGACACATGTGAGAAGCCGTATCATGGTGACTACATGATGCACACGCAACGGAAAATGCATTTTTTTAGGTTGGAGAAAGATAGCAAATCAGGGAACAGTGCACGCAGGAACAAGGTCAGAGTTAACGACAGAAACCATGTATTGGAAAGAGAGAGTGAATGTCCATTACACCGCAATCTAAGGAGACGTTCTGTAGCCATACTCTGCCCATAACTGGCCCATGTGTGGTGAACACAAATGGCCCAAGCATGGCCCATCAATGTACCATTTCACAGCCATCACATGGCCCACTGATGGTTAGCCATTCTTTCACCATATGTCTAACGGTATCTCTTAAAAATAATTATTTTGACCATCGATATCAACTTTTTTTTTTTTTTTAACTTTCTATGTTTCACTATCAATACATTATACGACATGAAAATCCTATGCTTACCATTACAGGAGAGAGGGCGCGAACCTACATCTCTTGCATTTACAGCTCAGCATGCTAACCATTACTTCATTGTGTATTCTTACATTTAGATGAACTAATTAAAAATATATTCGAACTTGAATTATTAAAAAGCACTAATATTATATAAATTACACCAGTTATTCCACAGCCTTAAAATTAACAATGCGTACAAATCAGTTTTTAAAAAGATAAAGATTAAAAAATAACACTGTCGTTGAGAGAAATCTTCGTACATGAATTGCGATATCAACCCAAAAACTTGCCTTTGATGTAATCTTTCCCGGTATGTATTTTACCTGGATGCTATGCATCTGTTTTTAAATACAGTCGCCAGTTATAAATATTTTAGTGACGTGAAGCAACAAAAGGCCCTCAATGATAATTTTATAAAGGTTGTTGTATATTGTTTAATTTTTAACATTTCATTTTAATTATATGCAGTCATACAGAGAAAACATTACATATTTTAACATATTCGATACCAGTCACTGTATTTACAGCCTACTGACATAGATATTTCCATCACTATATATTTAAATTGGCACCAGCAATGGTCCATCGATGTACCATTTCACAGCCATCAAATGGCCTCTAGATAACTACCCATAACTTTAAAAGCAATAAGTATAGGTAATGTGCGGCTATAGCTGGAATACATTCGGTAAGCCATTTATGGACTATTAATAAGTTACCAACTCTCGGCAATAAGTTTCATTTCCATCAACATTCCCACAGTGGGCCATAGATGGCAAGCCAAGTGTCTTGGTGCCAGCTGTTAACCATAACAAAGCCAGTTGTGTAGACCCATAAGTTTTCTGGGCCAGCAGTAATCCAGCAATGCCATCAGTAAAACCACAGTCGGCCGACTGCCTCTTAAGTGCGCGAAATACTATAGTGAAGTGCCATCAATGGCCCAAAAATTAATAAGTTAAGTGCTACGAGTGCTGGAATACAATTGGCATGCCATTTATGGGCCATTAAAAGGTCACCTAATCACAACCATTAGTTGCATTTCCATCAACATTCCATCAGTGGGTCATAAATGGCATGCCAAGTGTTATGTTGCCAGCAGTCGGCCATAACAGGGCCATTTGTGTAAACCCATAAGTATTCAGTGCCAGTAGTCATCCAGCAGTGCCAGCAGTAAAACCACAGTCGGCCGACTATGGCTTGCTACATGGGTATTATTCATAAAACTGAAAACTATATTATTTTGCCACTATTTAATTTAGTCATATTAGTTGTAAGTACACTATTGGAAGTAAATTGAAGAACACATTATAAACATCTTCCAATCCAAACTGGTTTTACAGCACTAACTGTACTGTGAAGAGGGCACTCTGATCGTAATTGGTGGGACACCGCTCGCTTGCGCTGGTCTGCAGACATTATACCACGCGAGTTATTGCATACCGCCTGAAAACACAAGTACATTCAGCTGTGCGACGCCAATTCGTATGTATCATAGAGTATGTTGGCATGTTTACCCCTGCCACCTATTCACCGTCGTGAACGCCTTCGTTGTTGTCGGGGTAGCGAGTGTTGGAGAGGCGAATGGAGAGCCGTGGTGTTCAGTAAGGAGTGAGTGAGTGAAGCGATTTGGGCGGCTCTTAACATCGACGTCTTGAGAGCCGACGTGGACGATTGAGGTGAGCGTATAGCAGCGCCGGAATGAAAGGGCGGGGGAAACTGTATCGTCCGGCACGATTCCCACATGCGAAAATCCGGTAACCCGGCCGGGGATTGAAACCGGTTCACCTTAGCGGGAGGCGAGCGAGCCAACCGCTCGGCCACAGCGGCCCCTTCAGTAAGGAGACTCGTGTTCACTCAGGGAAGCATGAGGAGGGCGTCGTACGTCCGTGATGTTAATCTTCAACACACCACAGGAGGCAATCTTACAGCACGATAACACTAGTTCCCATGTTGCTATGGTAACACAGCATGCCCTACGCGATGTAAGCGTGCTACCTCGGCCGGATATATCTCCAGACCTCAGCCTTATCGAGCTTGTGTGGCACATAATGGGACGGCGCCTGACATCCAGACCAGCCCCTGCAAAATCCACCGCCCATCTACGCCAAGACCAGCCAGCGTGATATACCACAACCAAGAGAAACATTCAGCATTTGTACGACAGGTTAAAGGCTGCTCACGACAAAGTGAGCACTTTAGAAATAAACCATAGAAAAAAGTCACTGCTACTGCATTCATACATTTTAACGGGCGCATTGAGTGACATACGCCCAGTAAAGTTGGTAACTATGGATGTAAATTAGTTCCATATCGTAACATCGAGTAAAAAGTGTTAGGTAACCATTTGTGATAACATAAGATTTATTCTTTCACTTTCTGTTGTTTTTTTTTAAATGCAACTAAGTGTAGAAATTAGCAGAAATGCCCATGTTAATTTTACATAAGGCGGAGTAATACACAACACGCTTACAAGTAGATCTTAAGCAGGGCTTTGAAAAGTGCTCATTTTACAGTGAACTGTCTATACATGTCAGCATTGCTGCATATGTGGTCGCTCGGTGAGCGTTAAAACATGTGCGATTTAAGTGGATAAGACACCGAGTGCCAATATGGGGGCCAAATAATTTTTGTTTTGTTAATTTGGTGTGAGTACAGGACCACTGCCCTATGCTACCGGCTCACTTAACTTAATAATATTTGCACATTATTTCTTAACGTTTCTGTGTACCTATCCATTGCACATGCTATGGCACTGAATTCCTAGTGACATGATTTTTCAGATGCCGCTGAACTAACTGTATGTTTCCAGGGGAAAATAATATGTGGTTTGAATATTTCTGTCCATACACCTGGTACGAATAGCCACTTTGCGGCAACATACTTGCCCTCGTACGTGATTTCATTTAGCGGAAACCTTATTTCGTGATCTGCAACCGTTCCGGAAATTCTGGAGATTTCAACGTTAAGCGGACCATCCTGTGAATATATACAACACCGTTTGAATATGTTTGACCGAATATGTTGTAAGTTTCACTCAATGCCTTAAAAAATAGGCTCTTTCATTAAATATTTTGTAAGATATCGCCATATGAAGAAATATTTCGTATATCGGGAAACAGTCAATCGATTCTTACTGAATTTCGCAAATAAGAAATGCTAGATGTAATGTGATATTATGTTTCAGTGGGTTGGATACTTGTATTAAAAATAGCAGTCATATAAACATATCGGATTTTTTACGTTATATTTCGTGACACAGTCCATCGTTTGCCACCAAATTTGTCAACCCATTATTATCATGGTAGGCATGTAAATTAAAATGATTTATGATGGCCGGACATTTTCAAAACTATGGAAATATTAATATATTTTTTCTATACATAATTCGAGGGATGTAGGAATATTAGTTATATGGTAAAACTTACTAATTTGAGCATGTGACTAGTTACAAAACAGTTTTTTCTTGACGAAACCAAAATTGTGTACACATATGTACATAGAAGAGCACATATGTGTATATATATAGCTCTTCTTATAACATAATATTGAGACGATAATTTACATATACTGGCGTTTCAAACAATAAACTTATTGTAAAAACTAATTATGTAAATTCAAGGTTTCTTCACACTTTCTGAAGCCATGCTAAATTTCTACTTTTAGTTACCAATTACGAATCTTTCCGCTACACGTAAATATAAACACTGCCATGTGAAGTCTACATTTCAACTCTCTACTACATAATATAACTATTATATATATATACAGTATGTTGGTAGTGAGGGGTTTAAACTAGGGCTGTGGCCCCGGCGGTGTTCTCCCCGAACCACCCAGCTACACCGCTATATATAACCCTGAGCTACCCCCTCCACACGTGCCGTCTCTCTAGAGACCACACGAGGCGAAACACCAGCGCTCCCTTTCCCAACATATTTCTCTAATTATAATTCTAAGACAGGCAATCAAACACCACGAGCCCCTTAACACTCAGCGAGGCAGCCCGCTGTACAGGTAAGTACTGCGGTACAGGAATCGAACGACAATACAGCCAAAAAAAATTGAAAAAAGTAGTCCCACATAACATGTACGAAACATAATTACAATAACCAATACTCATGGACCATACTCCGTCACATCGTAACATGCCTATGGTAGAGGTAGTAGTTTGAAAAACTGCGAGCAACAATGTGTGTGGTTTATTCTAAGTCGTCTATCCATCACCATTCCAGGAAAAGGAAAAGTCTTCGGCTTATCCATATTATAAGCTTTCGCAATTAATGAACCACTCGTTAATGATTATGTAGATACTGAGTTTTAAATGGAAATATATTGTGTAGTTGCTTTTATATTCTAGAGTAAATAGACCTACTCATGATTTTAAATAAACTACAATTTTATTGCATCAACCTATTCGGAACAAATAACGAGAGTGTGGCTTCACTCCTGATTTTGAGAATATTTTGAAACTACAGGGAGCGGTTTCTTTAGGAAGGTGTCAACAGGTCCCAATTAAGTTGATTGGTTACATCATTGACGTAAAAAAGTTTAATTTTAGTTGCTGGTTAATTATTAACCCCCCCCCCCCTCCATCCTCTTTCTATCTCTTTCTCTCTCTCTATCTCTCTCTCTATATATATCTATATATAAAGAAAACTCCCCTTAACTGGATGCTAATAGATTGATCAACGCACAGACCAAATCGCGAAGCATCCAAACGTGAAAATTTAATGCTTGTTTTCATTTAGAAAGGCAGTAGGCAATGCAATATGAATTTTAATTTCCCCCGAGAAATTCAACGTTAAGGGAAGAATAAATTATTGTATTTTTTCACGGAACTTACAGTATCTGTTTTCACGAAGATATCTTAAAGATTACATATACAAATGCATATAAACTTAACTCAAAGTTTATCATAATTGAATCCCTTGAAAATACGAAAATTGTTGAGACGAGTGTTAATGGATTCATCAGTTTATCTTAGGCCGATGACGTGTCATTGTGCTAAGAGCTTAAAGACGCTATAAATACGAATGCTTAACAATATTTCAGAAATATTAAAAATAACAATCGAAACACCTGGGGAAACTATACTAATGTCGTGTACAAAGAACTAATTCTATAAACATTACCACTAATTATTTTACATAATGTGTACATACGGGCGGACACTCGGGTAAAAAGATAGCAAGCTATAAGAAGTGCATAAGTTTACTAAAACCTGCCAGATTAATTCGTTAATTACTATTCCTTTGTCAATGTTATTGGAAAATATTTAAATGTATCTACCCTGTTTTGGTACAAATTCTGTTAGTAGATGAAACGCATTACGAGAACATAATTTTTATAATATTGAAAAATGTGTAACAATAAATGTGCGAAGGACGTGAAATAGTCAATAGTTTCGGGTGAACTATTTTCTTCAGAGTTCGAAAAACTGTTCCTGGAACACATACCGAAAATAAGTAAAGAAATACCACAGACTGCAAGTAAGTCTGCGGCAAGCTTGCGATTTGACTTAAATTTTACTTGTCAAGCAAGCCTATCATAATGCGCGATTCAAGCTTTATTACATCAATATATCTCAAGAGTGACATATCCTTCCTAATGGCAAGATTTCAGATGACTTGAGTTATGCTTGTATGTTCCCAAGGCATCTTGCGGAAAAAATAACTCCTTAAACTTGCTTCACGTTCAACCTGTGGAGACTAGTTAGCTTGATTCAAGCTTGAGTCAAACTTGCTTGCTTGCGCAGCAAGCTTGCTCCAAGCTTTGAGGCGTCACACGACAAGTTTGATTCAAGCTTGACTGTAACCGATTATGCAATTGATGATTGCAATGTTTCGTAAAACGTAGGCAAAGGCTGATTATGGTAGCACGTATTATTTGATAAGTCCTCTTCGGGAAATGTTTTATTTAAAATTTCGGCCTACACTCTAAAATGAAACAGTTCAAACTACTCCATATCAGCGAATTTCGCACAATATCTATGAAGCTGCTTTACTTTAATCGGTCAATCTCTGTTAATCATTTCAGTTGCTGTTACTATCTGATCAAACCGTGATTTATACTGCTCCCTAACGGTTTGAGTTGGCCTAGCAGTAAAACCTCATTGCACTCCACTGATTTATCAGCCCATTTTATGAATATTCAGCTAAATATCTATGCTGATTGAAATCTCTGATCCAGATTTACTATGCGAGTTTCATACATTACAAATCTGGCGCACTTTACGTAACATCCGAAATGTTTGTAAAGGTTGTTCACGATAAAGTGAGCACTTTAGAAATGAACCTTAGAAAAAAGTCACTGCACCTGCATGCAAAAATTTTAATGGGCGCAATGAGTTACATTCGCCCAGTAAAGTTGGTAACGAGGGATGGAAAGTAGTTCCGTATCTTAAAGTCGAATAAAAATTGTTAGGTAACCTTTTGTGATAACTTAAAATTATTTCTTTCGCTTTCTGTTTTTTTAATGTATCGAAGTCTAAAAATTAATGGATTTTTTATAGTATTTACTTTCTTAATAATTTCACCATTTTATTTGACCGATGCATGAATAAAACGATGAGGTCTATAGCAATGTTAATTTTACATAAGGTGAAGGAATACACTATGTGTATACAAGTAGATCTTAAGCAGAGCTTTCAAAAGTGCTCATTTTACCGTGAACAGCCTATAACGAGTATTATTTTCTTTACAAACTATGATTTACATTGGTAGATGTACGGCCTTATTTTTATAGTGCACGACAATCGTTTAACATATTTTTTTACGCGATGGGCACATTTTTGTCAGCTCCTTCATCTAACGTACACCCTTAACACAAATCCAAAAAAATTGGCTTAGTGTTGGCCAAATATTTCAGAATATTCTACATACTTCAACTCACCTAAATACAGAGCGTTTTTGCTGGCACCTCTAGTACACGTTCCTACACACAATCACAATATGCAATAACAGCTACAGAGTAATTAACACGCGTACCTTTGTGACAGACAGTAAGAGAGACGGTTACGTCATATCCGTTTCTCCTCCGTAGAAGCTTTGATGGTGTATTTTCCTTTCGAGTACTTCTCTCATTAAGGAAACGGGGGAAAAACGGATGGAAACGTTTCTCACCTTGGAAGATATTACTCTCCGTAGTTGTCATTAGTCATAATCCCTCATAAAACCTCTCAGCGGCAGCCACTGGGTAGGGCGTGTTTGGGGGCGGGCCCAATTATCGCGTAGCCTTGGGCGGGCCACTTTTCAACACGGCGCTAATTAATGGGACGGCAGGGAAATCTCGGCGCCGAGCGCAGGCCTGCAAAGGTGGAGGGAAAAGATAAAACTGCGCCGCGCTGCGCTGCCACAATGGGGCCTCAGGTACGATACAGCCAGCCGCCGCAATCCCAAGCGCGAGAGATAAAGGCGCTGCGCCGCCCTTAAAATATTACACTCGGCGCGCTCCCACAAACATTGTTCCCTGGAATGTACGGCTTTCCTGAAAACATTCTCCTCGACACTGAATGTGCTATTATCACAGATTACGAAGTAATGAGTAAAAGTAGTGGTGGTGTAGAAAATTTTAATGAATATATTTTTTAATGTGTATTCCCAGGAAATCTAAATAACTTGCTGAAATAATTTAAAAGCTGACGTTCTCATACTTTCTTACTCGATGTTGACATACGTTGTCGTGCAGAGTCTGGTTGCCAGCATACATCAGCACGCTTTAACGCCACGATATCGCATTTCTACAGCTTTTGCGAGAATTATAATTTTTTGACCTGAATGGGAGCCCACATTGTAAAATACTCTTACAGTTTTGTTACAAATTGTTTTTACTACGTAGTTTAATTTTTTCAACAAAAAAATCCAATTAATTAGTTAACGATAATTTAGTTTATTTAATAATTTGTTAAAATGATACAGTTGTTTGAGTTGAAAAAATCGGACTACATAACAAAAACAATTTTTAACAAAATTGTAAGAGGGTTTTACAACATCGGCTCCCGTTTGGGTTAAAAAATAATTAATTCTCGCAAAAGCTGTAGAAATGGGAGATCGTGGCTGAAGTTGTTAAGTTGGCTACTCTTTTATCTTAAAACTTGTTTTCGTCCGAGTTCTTCCAGTGACACTGTATAGTGACCCGTTGTGATATTCATTTAGCTGATATATTGCTTCAACGTTGCTTGATATTCATCTAGACTGAGCAGTATACCTGTATTTGACCTTGGCAATAACTAGTTGGTTGCAAGCGTAGTTCTACATATTAGCTAGTAAAACCTTGCTAATTATTTATCATCATCCTGCTTTTCCTATGTTCACATCCACGCTGTTCTTCAATGGTTCGTAACCTTGAATTGCTGTGATTACTGTTTAAACACCAGGATATATATAATAATAATAATAATAATTACTATTATTATAAACGTCACTTACACAAACATTAATTATTTAGTTGTTCAGTGAGTGAACAGATTTGGGTGGCTCTTAACACAGAAGTCTTGAGAGCCTATATTTAATTATTGGTTCCTAAATTAAATTTTACGTATTAGGTACATTATTAGCATTGTGTCAATCATGATGTAGGCATAGATTAATACATATAAATGATGTGTGTGTGTATATATATATATATATGTATATATATATACACACACACACATCATTTATATGTATTAATCTATGTATCTATATATATATATATACACACACACACATCATTTATATGTATTAATCTATGCCGACATCATGATTGACACAATGCTAATAATGTACCTAATACGTAAAATTTAATTTAGGAACCAATAATTAAATATAGGCTCTCAAGACTTCTGTGTTAAGAGCCACCCAAATCTGTTCACTCACTGAACAACTAAATAAGTAATGTTTGTGTAAGTGACGTTTATAATTATTCACATCTCTTTATTTGAGTTGAATGGCACTGAAAAATATGAGATTTGTTATTTATTCAAATTTCAAGAATTAATTCTACAACCTGCATAATATTAAAGAAAGAACTGCAGAAAAAAAAACGTAGTACTTCTCATTTCACAAACCAGATGATTTACCATGATATTAGTACACTTGTTAAGACACTTGTTTTGCCAAGTTATACATTTTAGAAATATTTCGATGTTTCCCTGTAGTTGGTTATGTTCTCTAGTTTAGCCACTGAGCAGTCAGACTGCTCGCCTCCCACCAACACGAACCGGGTTCAATCCCCGGTCGGGTCACTCCCGTATTTTCACATATGGTAATCGTGCCGGACGATGTCACTGGTCGGCGGGTTTTCTCGGGGATCTCCCATTTCCTCCGCCCTTGCATTCCGGCACTGCTCCATTCTAACCTCACTTCACTCTCATCGGCTCTCAAGACCTCGTTGTTAAGAGCCTCCCAAATCTCGCAACTCAACGTAAGCCCGAGCAATACCACACAGTTACTATGAATTTGAAATGTACCACATTCACTATGCAATAATCACTCATTTTGCTAGCTTCCAGGTCATATGCGCTTTTATCTTCTACCAACTACCTAAAACTATGCACTCTTCAAGACTCGGAAATCAAGTCCCTGCCTGACATCTCCATAGTCACGATGGAGGGTAGGCTATTTTAGATCATTATCCCATAGATATTCCAAGCTAAAATCAGTCCTTAAATAAGTCCTAAACTTCCCACAGCTTTAAGCAGAGCACAGGTTATTTTGCAAAAAATATTCCATAATTTCTTTCTTCCGACTTCAAGAGCCTGGATACTTATGGAACGTTCACAAAATATTCATATAACACTAACAAAGTCGTTATTTCCGAACAGGCTGTGAGAAGAGCATCTCATTTCCTTATTTGGTCAGGCTCATTATAGCCCAAGCCTAATTTAGGTAAGAGATGAAAAGAATATCAAGTGCGGAAATTTTTTTTATTTTTATGGTTTAATGTCTTTTGAAGCATTTTGGTAAAATTTCAGTGTCATACAAACTTTTCAATAAATTATTTGTTTTAAAATATTTAATTAGCGTTATAAATTAATTAATAGAATGAAGAGAACAGCAAGACACAAATACTAACACAACTCAGAAGATTGATATTGAGTATTGATATTCAACTTGTTATATTGTTTATTCTAATTCACGCAGTTCAGTTGTTAACGTTAAATGCTATAATCTAATATTCAATAAAGCGGTCGTTGTGAAAGTTTCGATACTTCCATCATTTTGAACTATTTGATTTGTTTCACCTGAGTCGTCATCTCAAAGGAACACCTTAGTACTGCGCAGTACCTTGACACATCTTCTCGTCTCGCTGGCCTCGTTACTCACGACAGTTTCTAGTTAATTTTCGCTGTAGTGAGGGTGGTGATGGATGCTCTGCACTCGTGAGGCGAGGAGAGCAGCCTGCCAGCCGCCTCACTCTCTCATCATTGTGTGTGGCTCGGTGGAGATTGCATCTCCGAGACTGAAACTAGAGCTTGTTGCGGTGCATCACCAGCTGGCTGCCAGATAATTTATCGTGAGCATTACTCTTGGTGTAGTATTAAACATAAAGTATATTACTTGCCAAGTTTTTATGTCAAGGGAAAACTTTTTTTAAAAAATTTATTAGTTAATTTTTTAGAGTGAAATTATAATAAAACACGGAGAATAAAAAATAATAAGATTTTTTCATTACATAATTAATAAATAATCTATTGTGATTCTTAACTACCAGGTATGATAGTCAAAGGCTCTTCACGGTGAAGCCAGCACCTTTGATACCAACATTTGAAAAAATGTCACTGCCCCTACCTGCATATATTTGAACAGACACATTTACTAACACGCGTCCTGTAAAGTTGGCAACGAGGGTGAGAAAATAGTTCCATGTCTTGTCGTTAAATTACAACTGTTGCGTAAACATTTCTGAATAGTAAAATATTTTACTTTACTGTTTGTTAATTTTCTTAAAACTCATATAAGAGTGTAAGAATAAAAACATTATACTAAAATTTTTACTTTTCTAAAAATTTTACATTTGCTATTCGTGACGCACGAATAAAGTTATCAGGTCCATGGTAATATTAATTGCACATATAGTGGAAAGACACACAATATGGATACAATACGATTCACTTTCTTCACCCTGTAAAATTTCCGCGATATAAACAAAGTAACCTACAAAATGAACGGTTTAGTGTTTTCTATAGAAATATAAATAATTATTAATAATAGTCATACGCATAAACTGTTTTAACTTATTCACTCATCAAATTAACTACATTTAAAATACTTATTAAAACATATTAATCTCTAATAACATGCAAGTTAGACTGTAAACAGTTAAAAATATATCTGCTTAAACCACGTTGTCATTATTAATAATTCATTATGTGAGTTAACGACAGTAAAATAATTATCTGAAGTCTGGTTTTAGAATTGCGAGGTGAGTTAAATAAGTGAAATTGTTATCTATGAAAAGTTTTCTATTCCTTTTTGTAAAGTATAGAAGGATCAAGATTGATAAATGCAATAAAACGTATTCGGTTTAAAAGAAGACTGTGTGTGTACTAAAAAGACACTCAATTATTGAAAAAAGTCGGTATTTCACACAATAGAACTTCCACATAATCTGCAATGGTATGTAGCGAAATACTACATAAAATTTTGCAAGATTCTTTCAGAGTGAATGAAAGCAGACACCAGATAAACAAACATATTGCTACAAGACGCTAGAGGGGCGATCCGAGTTCGTGAAGGATGGAGGTTTTAATAAAAATAAATATTAAAAAAAACTAAATTTGAGTTTATAAATTTATTCAAATAGTTATTAATTTCAACATAAACAATCTACTTTCACTATTACGTTATTGATTTATCAGTGAGCTCAGCATTTAATGTCTATCTCAACTCTAATTAGAGTCCTTCTTAATACCTCTGTTTGGTAATAGAGAATTAACACACTGATCATTAACACATGTTCAATCTGTCTCTCGCCATAATTTCAAATGTCTTACTTATACTCACGCATCCAGTTAAATAGTTTAGCCTGATAGTCGCACTGTTCACTGCGCTGATGCTCGCAGTAGCAGAGTTTACTCCCAGTGGTCACATCCTTCTCCACTCGATACTCTTCTGGTTCGTCGTCTATCGCTTCAGGTCGCACTATCGCCCAAACTTGCGACACTCTCAAACTGCCTGTTCGGAAGCCGTCGCGACTTAAATAATATCAGTCACCCTAATCTGGAAGTTTCGCAGCACCACGAGCCATGCTGAGGGAAACGAGTGTATTAAAACAGAGCAATCCTTCAGATAATTGCACACATATTCAATAAACAGAAGTTTAGGACCACGACAGCATTAGCAATGAGCGTTAGGCTCATTCTGGTGGCATACGGCAACTGAGCTTGAACCAGAACATTTATCGTACTGTTTTAGAAAAGTTTTAGTAATTTTCGCTACATTGAATGTTTAATATTTAAAAAATGCATTATATTAATGCAATATCAATTGGAGATATTATTTTATTTTAATTAGACTCCTTTGAAAATTAGAGGGATAATCATACCATCGACTTGAATTCATTTTAACTTACAGAGGGGTTCTTAAATTCGTTGTCAACGCATTTCCGGGCAGTTTAACTGAACACGCACTTTCATACAATTTGTGTATTTTAACACGCCGCGTATATTTTTCGCCTTGCTGCAGCAGTCAGCGAAGAATTATTTTGGTCGTCTACTTCAAGTTCAGTAAATTTTCACTTCATATCATCTATTTTTTTTTCGTTGTTACCAAGCGCGGAGGGCTCGAAAACTGCCATTTGGGTAAGCTCATGTCATCTAGTGGCAAGTACCCGAAGTTCGCCACGTGTCTTTTAGAGCATCTGCTGCGTATCGATCTTGCATTATTCATCCTACTGGCCAGCTGAGTACATCTCTCGCCATGGCGTGCTACTTCACGGCTACACTTGTGAACAGAATGTAGTTCTGTCACTTTCATATTTACTTCTCAATATATATAAACCGTGCAACCAACGTAGTTAAGTGCCGCCATGCTATGCTAGTATAGTTTTCTACCTCTGTTAGGGGCGAGTGTTTCTCTATTGTTTTCATGACACAGTTTCGCGGTAACTGTTATTCTCTTTCCCGAGGTTGCAGTTTCGCAAGTCACAGAATCGCTGTATCACAGTTCCACCATTACCTGAGTAGCGGCTCCCGGTACCTCCGTACCGAGCCGTAGTATGGGAAGACTACAGCTTCGCAGTCCAAACATGCAGCTGTGATGGGGTACTCGTGACTCCTGTCATGTTCAACTTGTAAAACGAACTTTCATTTTTTAAAGTGAACTCTCACATTTTAACATGAAAATTTTTAGTTCATCATCGAAACAGTTTCAAACAATGCCTTGTAAAATAATTGGAGTTTACTAAATGATCAATGTCCTGGCATTTAAATGCTCATATTCACACAATAAGAATCTATATTAAGGTTCATCATGTTTAATATAAAATATATATGAAGTTAATTTCCTTACTACTGGTGGAACTATTTATTGTACCTTCGTCTCTATATTATATACCTATTAATTAAATTGATTTAATTATTCATTATTAATCACTGTAGGCCTTTTGTAACCAACATGCATATTTGTTAATTATTTATTTATTTTTGGTAGTAGTTTCTAAATAAACGAAAGTAACAATAATTCTGGTAGCAGAGCGTGGAAATAATTAACATAAATGTCACAATTATTGTTTAATCAGTAGTCAAAATTTTTGCCATTCACAAATCTGGGTTGAAACAATGCATTTCTGTGGCATCAATGCTGGTATTTTTACATTATGGTTTTTATCGTTGTGTTATATTTTGTGTAAGTTTCGCCATTTCCTTTATCTTGTTCCTCAGTCGTTGTGAATTGTTTAACCTCTTGCGTGGACATCTTTGGCAAAGCGTGACGTGGTTTGTTTATCAGTGCATGCGCGTCTTTTTTCTTTCTCTCTGTTCCCCTAAATGTTTTGTCATAGTACTTCATTGAAAAAAAAAAAAAAAAACTAGTGTGTTTCTCTAAAATTTTGTTAGCTAGTAACATAGATATTCATTAATACATATCAGTTTCTTCTGTGTTAGCCATAGTAAACATCACTTACCATTTTTGCAATGGGCATAGTCCCATTTCATCACCATTTGTTTTCATTTCTCATTGTTAATATAGCAAATACCATCGTTCCAGAAATTTTAGTTAGAGATGCACTGCAATATGAGTTGGTAGTCCGGAACATAAATGCATCATGTGATGTGCAATGTTGCGCAAAAAGTTGCGACTGGCATTTAACGATCGCATCTGGCCTTCCATAGATAATATAAATAACATGGATTGGATGGACGAGTTCAGAATTTGTGTTGACAAGGCTGAACAGTTAAGTGATGGAGCTATTTCACTACAGACTCCTCCCAGCAGCCCGAGCCTAAAATGTGTCTAACGAGCCTCAACCACGACATTCATAAATTCACAAATCAATATATGTTAAATCTATATAGTATGCATGATCTGTACATGCAACAGGTAGCCAAGTAGCTCGATACTTTGAGACAAAGTAGTATCTTAATGGTATGGCTAATAAACCCATCACCATAGTTGTCACACAGTATTTATCTGACCCCATTACTGCTTCCAATCTAACACATGATTTGGAAAACTGAAGTATTTAAAAAATGTCAGTACCAATTATTAGTCTCCGGGATTTATACCCTGCATCACTAGACCCAGGGGACTCAAGTATATACGCCTTACCACACACCACCCATTGCCACTGTGTCATGCTCTGGAATTCCTGACAACCCCATTTAAGTTTCCAGCTTCCCTCCCCACTCACAACACTTTGGCATACATTCAACAGCCAATATACGCCACTCACCCCACCTTACCGCCCTACATTCTCAGCCCCTTCCGCACTCACAGCCCCTTTCCTTCTCAAACCCACAAACATAATTTTCGGCTTTTGGCAAACTTTCGCATCCTCTCGATAAAGTTCTTGCCATACTCCCCGAGACTTGTGATCTCAGCATTTCACAGCTGCTCAGTTTTTCGTGAGAACAAATACAAATTAAACACAAGGGAAACATCCCTGACAACCAGCTGCTGGAAATAATTTTCCGTTCCACCTCCTCACATTTAAGTGATAAAAACACGGTTGCCATAGTAAATAATTACAACATTGACCAGTATCACCATGATATACGTTATAACTTCATCCCCGCCAGACTTTTAGTCAACATTTTATTGAAATGGTTCAATCGTTTATAAGAGCACACTGAATCCCTTGCTCTTTTCATTGCAGAAATAAAATAAACTGCAATGGTTTTGCCATAAAGTGTTTCTGAGGCTCGGATAGTCTCTACCGTTTTATATAGGTTAAATCCCACAGAGCGCTCATGCTCTAGTTTGACATCCAGACCACAGACCTTTGCTCACTTGGTCCATTTGAGCATTAACTCCAAGAATGTGGCTTTTGCATACCAAACCTGCAGTCAATTTCAGCACCATTTCAAAAGCCAATATAAATCATCTTTTAAATAGGAACACCACATTCCTGGGAAGGTGGCTGATCCATCTCAAGGTGATTAACAAATCTGAATTCATTCCTAAGTACCAGTGAAATGGTAGTAAAACATGTGATTTTTTATGAAAAGCTAGGTCACATTATTTCTGAGTGCAAAATTTTGGAAGCAAAGAAGTTGAAATTACCTAATCATAAAACGTGTAAGGCGAAGGTCTAAACGCGAGAAGTCTAGTTCGCCTGGACAGAACCATTTAGTCACTCCTTTCAAACTAGTTGACACACCATGTTTTGTGAATAGTGTTTTTATGGTTGATAACAGGCAACACAATGAGTTTTTTAGTGACAGAAAATGTGGAAAATGTAAGAAAAGTTGTTACTTATGTAAAAGAAAGTGTCACAACATTGTGCTTTGCAACAAAACCTTTTTTACCATATATGAGCACACAAATTAGTCTCTTAAAGGAAAAAGGTTTCATTAAGATTAGTGAGTCAATAAGATTATGTTGTGTTACAGCTTCAGATCAGTTATTACAAATACAAGGAATAACTTTAGTGAAAATCCAAATTTATATTTTTACATGGGGGTTTTTTTTTTTATTTCTTGTGTGCGATGATCTGGCGACAGACATTATTTTAGGTTCAGATTTAATTTCTAAGACACAATATCTGTGGTCGCGGACACCCTACGATAGGTAGGTTTTGAGACAAGTTTTAGGGTGTCAAAATAAAGGTTTATACAAGTTTATAGCTGAATATCTCTCATTCCGAGATTCTTTCCCTCGTTTGACTAATATTCCTGGACTAGTAATGATCATCTCTTGGTAATTTATAACTGCTGTTTGAACAAACAAATTGACATTGAAAGTGTTTCACAACCAAATTTAAATTCTGCTTTCCATTGGTCTAGTAAAGGAAAGTATTTTAGTGTTTTGGCCTAAATTCAGCTTACCAAACATGTTACTGGTGTCTGCAGTCCATGGAACCCTTACCATGTACCAGTAAGGAGTTGTGCCATTTGGTCTTGCTGCAGAAGCTCAAGTCCAAACTCGTCTAGAGGCTGTTCACTATAAAGTGAGCACTTTTGAAATCAACCTTAGAAGAAAGTCATTGCCCTACCTGCATTTATTTTAACGGGTGCACTGAGTGGCATGCGCCCAGTAAAGTTGATGATGATGGATAGGAAGTAGTTCCGTATCTTAAGTCGAATAAAATGTTAGGTAACCAATTCTAATAACTGAAATTATTCTTTTGGTTTTCTGTTCTTTTTTTTTTTTTTTGCATCGCAGTGGAAAAATGTGCAGGCTTTACTTTTCTAATAACTCCACACCACATTTTCACTTGGCCGACATATGAATAAAGTGATGATGCCCATGAAAATGTTAGCATTACATATGAATGAAGAATATAAAAAGTGCATACAAGTAGATCTTAAGCAGGACTTTCAAAAGTACTAATTTTACAGTGAATTGTCTATACTCGATCAGGTGTTAGGCGATGTTAGACTCAAGTTTGTGTACAACGATCTCGACGATTTTTTTGTGCACGCAAGCAGTTTCCGACATCACTGCAAATGCAGAGGGGAAGATCAGTGACTGATTTTTACAAATTTAACAATGACATCATGATTTTCTGTGATATACACTACACTGTGTCCTTACTCCTGGAGCAATAACTGCTTACATGATAATCTTACTTAACATATTCTAACTGGGGTTCGATACCCCGAACCTTGTAGTACGAACGCGAGGCTCTAAAGTATCGGTGGTTGAAGGAAATCGATGAGGAGTAAATAGAACACCAAACTGTGTATACACAGTTAAATTAAAATGTTAGAAATATACGAATTTTCACTACGAATTATTGAATAATGTTTAAATGTCCACGAGAAGGCTGGTGCCAATTATGGAGCTCCATGCACTATCCGAGGGACAGTGTGGACAAGGTGAGTTGAAATGGGGATATATAAGCGACGGAATGAAGATGGTTTAACAAATGGGAGAGTCCCGAGGAAACATCCACATCACGACAGGTCCTGCCACAGTCCACACATGATGGCCCACACCGAAGTAGTTCTTGTCCACTGATATAAAGAATTTTCCATTTATAAAATTACAAGTACAAATGGAAATAGAAAACGGGCTCTTGTTTTCAGATGTGAAAATCTTTTCAAATACTTTCTGCATACATTACCCAAAAATATTGAACGATTTTTAAAATTAAACCCTCTAACCTGTTCTCACTGGTTCTTCATTGAATGCAAGTAAAGTGAAAATAGCGATTCGGGGGCATTGGTGTCTGGCGTCGAAGCTCGGAGCTGTTCATTATCTGTCATTCCAATAGGCCAGCGGTCATCTGGGAGTTGGTGAACTTTGATCTTCCACCAAAAAAAAATCATAAAACTCCTAAAATTTCAAATATATATATATATATATTTAAAATATATTTAAATAATATTTAAAATTACAAAAAAAAAACAATGAAAATTATTAAACAATACATAAAAAAACTGAACTATCCAGAGGTCCCCCCTTACCCCCACCACTCCTCACCAACTCCAATGACTCATATTGGTTCAACACCCTCCACCCCTAACAACTCCCCTCACCATTCACCTATACTCAATCCATCATCTGGTTTTTTTCGTTTGAATTTTTAATAAATTTATGTAGGCAATTATCTCAGTTTTTTCGTTTGTCATTTGTTTATACCTTTCTGGAGGTCGCCATATTGGATTTTGTTCTCTAATTTGTTTAACAGTGCTGGATGCCACCATCTTGGCTATTTAGTTTTTCTTTTGTTGTACACTTCTGGAGGCCGCCATATTAGATTTTCTTATCTGTCATTTGTTTATACATTACTGGAAGCCGCCATTTTGGATTATTTCGTCCATAATTTGTTTATACATTCCTGGAGGACGCCGTATATGCATAATACAAGGAATGCTTTCCTTACACGGGTTCCTATTCCGAGTCTTGGGGGGCATACAAGCATAATAATTTTTTAATGTACCATGTAGTATGATAAATCCAAAATCTTTGGGCTTCGGCATTTAACGGAGCGCAGAATTACCTTTGGTTTTTGCACTCGTGAAGTCTTGTGGCTTTCGTCTGAACGAGCGGTGGAAAACGGTGGGCAGCGACAATGCCAGTGAAGGTCTAAGACGCTCGTTCCGATCGGGCACGCATTGCGAATGGCCGACCCTTGGCGTCGTCCAAACACGTACACATGATACTCGCAAACTACGGCAGAGTCCAGCGTGGCGGGAATGATCTCGTACGGAATATTTCCCTCGTCCCACCTTAGTGCGTGCATTTCGTACATCTGTCGGCGGCGCGCCTGGTGCGTGGCGCGGTCAAGGTCACGGCGGTAAAAAAGTGAACATTTTCGTTTTCTCGTTTTCGTCTCTGTACGTGATGGCAATCTGCTTGCTGGCGTACGAGTCCAACCAGCGAAAACGTTGGATGTTACAAAACATTTTTTTTTTTTTTTCATGCACGCCCAGTTTCAAAAATTTATTACAAAGTACATATATTAAAACTTCATCGATGTCAATACGCATTGGGTACCTATTTTTTTTTTTTGGGTTGGCTTCCTCGCCGGGTAGCGATTACCAGTAAATTTTCTGAAGGAAATCTTCTTCAACAGGTACTGCTTGTGAGAGTAGATAACGTCCATGTGGACGGCGTCTTCTACGCGCGCATCTTCCCTGGGAGGGCAATTTCCGCGGGTTTGGACGTCGTGAGGTCTGCTCGGCGGCGAACTTTTCCCCAGCCCCTGCAGATGCGGCATGTCGGGAACCAATGTGGCGCAGCACTCGAAAAAAACTCCTCGCTCGGGGAGACAGTCCCGTATTTCTTCATCCTGCTGCAGGTAGGCCGGCAAATACTTGCACTCAGTCGGAATTTCGTGCGAGGTGCGTAGACGAGCAGAAATTCTCTCGTCAGGTATGGCAACTCGTCCCGTTTGTCCCAGGCACTAAGCAAACGCACCCTTCCAAGTGCCAAAATGGCCGAAAAGGTTTTATGGCAACTCGGAAAACATGCATACATTTCAAAGAGCAAGAAAAATTACTGCTTTCCCGAGAGGGCTCGTGGTGCATCTTATAAAGCGTTTTTGTGGGGGGAAAAATAGTGCTCGCTCGCGATTAAAGTAGGTCGCTGATTGGTTGGAACGAAGGTTTCCAAAAAATGTACGGGAAATTAGCCAATGAGAGAGATTGTCAAGTGATGAGTTTAGCCAATGATAATCATAGGTCTAGTTCGAGCAAATGCGTCTAATTTGTTGAATGAATATTTCCAAAAATGGATAATAAATAATTCTATGAGAATTTTTGGAGGGGGTGGAACGAAAATGAGTAATTGTTTGAGGGGTTGGACGCCCGCCGACTGAACAGATTTAAAAAAATTGGCGAGGGTCAGTGGTCTGCTGCGCAAGGTGCTGGTGGGACCTCTAGAAATATGTAAACAAATGGCAAACGAAAAATCCAACATAGCGGTCTCCAGGAATATAAAAATAAATGGCAAACTAAAAAAACAAGATGGCGGTTTTCAATAATGTATAAAAGAGACATACAAGAAATCAAATATGGCGGCCTCCAGCAAAGTACAAACAAATGACGAACTGAAAAGCACGATGGTGGCCTCCAGCAATATATAAACAAACGCCAACTGAAACAATCCAAGATGGCGGCCTTCAGGAATGTATAAACAAATGACGGACGAAAAATTAGAAGCTGTTAGCCTCCGACAATGTATAAACAAATTATGAACAAGATATATAGTTTGGCGGGCTCCAGCAATGTGAAACAAATGACAAATAAAATCCAAGATGGCGGAATGAGTATAGGTGAGGGGTGAGATGTGGTGGCAGTAAAGGGGGTTGAAAGAATATGGGTAATTGGTGGTGGTGACGGGTTGTTGGGTTGAGGGGGGGACCTCCAGACATTTAAACCTTTTAAAATAAATTATTTTATGATATTTAATAACTTTGAAATAATTATTCAATTATTTTTTATATATTTTTTAAATTACATTATGTTTAAAATTATTTTTTGAAAACGTTAATACTTTTTCAATAATACTTTTTGGGAGTTTTCTTTGCATATTTGGGATTTCTTTGGATTTGTTAGATTTTTGGAACTAAGGTCAAAGGTCACCAACATCCAAGAGAGCCGCCGGCCGATCGGAATGACAGAGCATGAACAGCTCCAAGCGCCAACGTCAAACGCCGATTCCCCCAAATCGCCATAATCATTCTACTGATGTACGTAAATATTATTACAAAAGTGACGGAGAGATAAACATTTCCCTCAGGTTTTTGAAGATAATTATCGGGTCTGAACCAAGGTAGCCTTATATGTTTCCGTTTTTAACGACGCCCCCCACGCCGTAAGTCAAGCAGTTTTATGGTGCCGACCATACCTCTTTTTAAGAGGGTCATAACCGCGGGTCATAAGTTATGGGAAAAGCGTGAGTTGGGGTTGGGAGAATGGTCGATTACTAGAGTGAGTTAATAGGCTCTCCACGCGAAGATGACGCCTTGGGAAAATCAAAGTTGTTGTATAGCGACACAGTGGTCCAAATGTCTTGTCAACCCCTTACATTTCTTTGAGGTTGTATATGATATTTCATTCTCAATGTCAGATGGCCGACACGAGCTCCTACAGTGTTGAAGAGCGGCTTGTGGGTAGTGTTGCGCCATATGAACGTTCACGTACTGGAAAGAGTATAGTTGATGTGTGATGAGACTTCACGGGACTATTCCACAAAAAAAAAATGGGGTTTGGCTGTGTTGGTGACACAGCCGTTTGTTTTGCGTGAATACGTCTAGATTAACGCGCTGGGACACCTTGATGGTGTGTTTTTTTTCCAGCACAGCTTGACTCGATCATATGGGGTTTTATGGTTACCACTGGATTACTTTTGAGATGCTCTTTCCGACCGTATAAGATTTCTGTATTTCGACTTGGCTTTTGACGAGTACAGGCAGACATTGTGTTAAGTTTTCTTAATTTATTAAATTAAACTCAAACATTTTCACCATAACCACGTCACACAAATGGTTTCGTACACGCGATCGATTGATTTTGACGAGATCTGTCGATTGAAACTTAAAGGAGTGTCGACACGATGCTTCGCAGTCCTGACTCAACGTAACATATTCTGTAATCCATCGGCAATCGAGTGGTGTAATTGAATTTTCAATGTGGGCGATATATTCGGAGCTGCAATGCCAAACTGTTTCCGCTGATTTTGTTTATCATCGAATTTGCTGGATTGCGTCCCACTATGGTTGCCAATTTAAAGACGTATTCACGTCAGGAGACTGTCATAAAAACACAATGCTGAATTGGGGCCACACGATGTTTCTGACTGGATCAATTAAAGAGAAACAGAAGACAGGACAACCCACCTAACAACAGGACACATGTGGCGGTGGAGGCGCCTGTTCACCAAAGAAGTCACTGCGAAAACGAGCATACGAGCTTTTAATACCAACACCCACAATTTTACGGCACATGAAAAAGGACCTTTGATTGAAATACTTTAGGCCAACAGCTGTCAATGAGCAAAGTTCACGTGCTAGGAATGTATATTTCTGGACAATCCCCACGATTACCAGGAGCTCGAGCATAAACCCCCACACGTGATGGCCTGGGCCGCTAAGTCAGCTGAGCACTTGATGGGTCCCTATTTATGAAATGTATTGCGTTATTACTGTTTATCTATGGGTGACAAGATATTTTCAGAGGGCGACAATACATGTGGACCACCCTGGACTTCGTACCAGTCAGGCCCAAACAGCCCGATAATGCAGATTTAACACTCTTCGTGAGTGAGTGAGTGTTGAAGAGATTTGGGCGGCACTTGACATCGAGGTCTTGAGAGCCGATGAGGGTGATTAAGGTAAGCATGGAGAGTCGCAGGGATGAAAGGACGAGGAAGACCGGAGATTCTCGATAAAAGCCGACGAACATATGGCGTCGTCCGACATGATTCCCACGTGCGAAAATCCGGTGACCAGGCCTGTGCTGAACCTGGTTCGCCTTGGTGGAAAGCGAGCAGGGTAGCCGCTCTTCGTGCTTCAACGTTAGACTGTTTTAAACTAATATGACTACCAAATAAACCGAAATAAGTATTTAATGTTCTAACACACAGTATACATATAAGTTCTTTGAGATATTCGTACACTTAGTCAGCCAAATTATTTAATTCATATAAATATACATGTTTGTTGAAAATTCAAATAAAAAAAACGCGTTTCTTTTAATGTTGTCGAAGTGACTTTGACAACTGTATTATTGGTGATAGGTTAGTCAGTATAGTAAGCAGACGCCGTAGTCGGTGAATCAGGGGTAGAGTGATTCCACTAGCTGCTCAATATTTGTCTCCGTGTCCCTACACTGAATAGCTTTTTTTTGTGAACACGGCTGTCATAAATAACGTGGGTAGGATTTTGAGTTTAGAGCACTGTAATGTTAACACGTGCATTTAAATGTTTTTATACTTCCTCTAACCAGATTTAATGGAAATTTTTTAAATTCTCTTTGGTAAGATATTTTTGACGTGAATACGTCTCTAAATTTGCAACCATAGTGGGAGGCAATCCAGAAAATCCGATGATAGCCAAATCGGGGTATACAGTTTGACATTGCAGCTCCAAATCTATAGTCTACATTCAAAGTTCAATTACACCACACGATTGCCAAAATATCAAAGAATATGTTACGTTGAGTGAGGACTGCAAAGTATTGCGCGCGGTAGTGGAACGGGCGCAATTTTCAGTTCGTTTCGCCGCGTCTCATAACTTCCGCGTAGTTTAACTTTTGTCTAGGAGAAGGTTCGACGGTCGTTTGGAATTCAATCGACAACTCTCGTCAAGATCAATCGATCGTGTGTATAAAACATTTGTGTGGCGTGAATATGGGGAAACTGAATGAGTTTAATGTAAAAAATAAGAAAAATTAACACCATGTCGGCCTATACGAGTCAAAAAGCCAAGTCGAAATACAGAATTCTTATACGGTTGGGAAGAGCAACTCAAAGGCAATCCAATGATACCCATAAAACCCCATATGATAGCGTGAAGCCGTGCCGGGAACGTATAATAATCATCAAGGCGCCCGAGCGCGTCAACGTAGACGTATTCACGCAAAACAAACGGCCGTTTCCCCCACACAGCCACATCCCAATTTTTTTTAGTTTGAATGTTTTTTTTTTAATCGAGGTATAAAAAAACACGTTCGCCAATGTTGAATGCGTGACCTTGGCATATGTATTGTTCTGGAGTAGTTCAGTATTGGGTACATGCGCAAAGGACTAAAATCTGTCTTTGGGGTTGCCGGAGTCTGAATATGGACGCTTTGATTGTAGCAGGTTTGTGTGCTCCTACGGGGAGGGGGGAGGTGTTACTCAGTCACGGGGCCATAAGTCACGTGATCGCGCCATTATGCTCGCGGAACTGCCGGTCGGCGGTCTGTAATCACGGTGACCAAGCGGCGCAGTTACCGCCTTCGGTACTTGGTTATAGTTGCTCCGCCCGCAGCAGAACTGCTGCTGCCCACAAGAAGTCGCGCTCAGGCTGAGGGGTCAGTCGCGTGTAGCACCTTCACGGTTACCTACGACTTTCCTCAGGCCCGGCTGAAGTCCTGCTGTCAGCCTATTCCACCGCACCGTGCAAACAAATCTTAACCTCGTCTGCAAAATTACACTAAATGGACAACGCAGCGCATTCGTGCGCACACAATATAATAACATTCTGCGTATTGACTCGTTTCTAACTAAAAATTAGCGGCATACAAAATTTCTCTTTGATTTAATGTCTATCAATTGTAAATTTAATATTTTAATTTATACCCAAAATATAAGTACATTTTCAATTTAACAAAATATCATATTATTTTATGTTAAGAAAAGTATGAAATGCATTTTTATACATGACATACACGCTAAATGTGGAACGGTGAGAATTACACTGTTAGAATCTGTCACCAGCACCTGACTTATTTGACAGTCACTTCAATCAATTTGACTGATTAATTAGTAAAATAAATATAGTTTTCCATCACTTTTTGATTCAATGATATTTTACACTTATTCACTAACATTTTCATTCTCTGTTCTTCAGTAATGTACTTTTGTACTGATGGATCAGTCAAACAAGGTGTATCAAATAGTATAACAATGCATAAACTAATAAAATCCTTAAAATATACATTTTCAATGTGAGTTTCGTCTTATATAACATCATTGTATGAGGCAACACGAACGCCAAGCCTTGACTTTCGTTTTCACGTCTCTCATTGCGTTATCATCATAGCACTCGGTTTGAAGGTTTAAACTATGGAACATGTGGTGATGTGGGTTCATTCATACGTTCTATTAGTTTTAACAATCGTGAGGTTATTAATTAAACTAATAACGAGAATTTACTGATATAAACTAACGAGCCTACTTTCCTCAACGTGGGTGCAATTAATATTTAAATAATTTCTTAAGAACTGAGTTGGTAGGTCGGACTTGGCGTCTCTAAAGCAAAATTATTATAGATTAAACCAGAGACTTGTTGTAACAGTAGTGAGAGATTTGAAAATATACACACGTCTTACCTGGGACTCGGATCCAGAAATCCTTGTAGCATACGCCAGCGCGCAATCAACTGCTTTACGCAGGTCGGATTCGCAGCATCAACATCTGATTTATTCAGTCTCAAGTTTAGAATGATGCGGTTTACTAATCTTAAATATTAACAAGGTCGAAATTTTTGGAAATAAATTACTGAGCAATGTAAAACATGTAAGTTTACATGGCAAAACGTAGTGCTACTGCTGTGAAGAATTTTGTGGAAATCGGTTGATCGGTCCATGAGATATAGCATAAAAAACTTTATTTCCGTTACTTGGTGCTATCCTACAAAATAGCCAGAGAAGAGGCTCTGTATACGGTGCTTAAAATATAAACTGTCTAAATACAAATATTGGTTGAATTTATTTTATTTGTTTAATATAGGGCCTATGTGGCAAACTTATCTAAATTATATATGAAGCCACAAATATGATGTTCATTGTCATGCTCACATGGCCATCTGTAGTATTTATTGTGTGCACAATTTGGACCAAATTAGTTGAACAAATTTACTATCGACTCTAAATAATTTTTTTGACATTCAAACTATACCAAAATATTTTATAGTTTTCAGTAAGGCATGCTTCTTATTTCAAGTACAACTTAAATTGCACTTTTTGACAGTTTTAATAGCGTGTGTACTAGTTTATAAGGCATCCTGCCTCGGCTCCATTGGAATCCACTCTACTTCTACCCTAAGGCAATCTTTCATACACTTTATAGAGCGAGACACGCAGTGAAACTATGGAAGGCACGCGATGTTTCGACGTCTGGTAGCGCACTGCAATGTGTAATACACGGCGACATCTTGCTTCCTGTTTGAAGAGCGAAACGAGTCAGCGGTTTCGCCGATCGCCTGCTCACGATACGAAATCCTGCCAATTTGTCTCCTTCTCTCCTCACCGCAGCCGAGAAACTTGCAGTTTGAGAGAAGCTGGGTTTTCCCCCCCGAGCTAAGCTTTCCTATTGGCGCGCGATCGCCGCTTCCGGTCGATATCCGGGACTTGCTGTGAGGGGAACTCTGCCGTATGTACCCGAGGGATGAGCTGCGATCAAGGAAAGTGTGAGGAGGGAGGCTAACATACAGGCAAGGGTTCCTTGATCCTCTAGTGTATGTCCAGAGTGTTGACATTAATGTTGTTGTTACAAGGCACGCGCTTATATAGCGTGTATTTTACAACATTATTCAACAACATTGGTCAACTCTGAAAGGCTAAAACCACCAAATTATCAAAATTGATACAACAAACAGCTCACGAAATCACGGATACCTTAAAATAAAATATTTTACCTTAAAATTTTTTTAACAATGTGTTCTAGGCTAAACTGGTTTTAATTATACTCTAGGATAGTAGGCAAATATGCGTTTTTACAATTTAAATTTTGCGAGTTCACAGCCTAAACTAATAAAAAAAGTATCCATGTTAATACAAGAATAAGATTTTTCTTAAGATATAATAAGACATATTAAAAATATATATATATAATAGTGCATACGTAGTAAGCAATAGCAATAAATGGGAATTCTTGGTGATTATCGGGATGCTTCCTGGTCGTAGCGTGATAAAAGGAGTAGACTGCGCCCCCATCACACACAATTTGTAACCTTATAATTGGTGTCTGTGGAGAGAGGGCGAGTCGTTAGACAACTGTAGGTAAACGCTGTTCACTATAAAGTGAGCACTTTTGAAATCAACCTTAGAAAAAAGGCACTACTCCTACCTACATATATTTTAACGGGCGCACTGAGTGACATGCGCTCAGTAAAGTTGGTAACGATGAATGGAAAGAACTTCCATATCTTAACGTCGAACAAAAAGTGTTAAGTAACCATGTGTGGTAAATTTAATTTTTTTAAACAGCTTTCTGTTTTTTTTTTATTTGTCGATGTGTAAAAGTGACTATACTTGTAAAATATTCATTTTTTTTAATAATTCCACAGTTTCACTTGACCGACGCATAAATAAAGTGGTGAGGCTCATGGAAATGTTAGTTTACATATGCGGAAGAATACAGAATGTGCATACAAGTAGATCTTGGGCAGGGCTTTCGGAAATGCTCATTTTACCGTGAACAACATATAGTGTGGACGATCCGTGTAATTACCCGCCCCATCGACTGTTGCGACAGAACTGTGTTGTAGTGCCTGGAGCAACGGGAGCATGAAAGAACACGCACGATCCCAAGAGAGGTGTGGGTGCCTCTTAATAACACTCGAAATGAGAAATTTCCCACTGTTCCACAGCCGCGAACTCAACCAGCAGTCATTGTGGGAAAGTCTTTAGGGAAGTTCAGTGCAGGGCTCTTGAGTAGCTTTATTTGGATCTGATGCGTTTTTGAGTACTCGAAAATGGTGTTTCTAACTTGCATGACATACTGTGTTATTTTCATAGATCAGCTCAATGCACTCGCACTTAATAGTTTCTTGGAATAGCGGTTATTTTCAATGACTCTGCAACGGAGTTCTAGCACCAAGCAAGGAGGAGCGTTGAGGGAAGAACCCAAATATGTTGTCGAGACAGATGACCACAGTACTACATTTTGGATAGGCATAGGAAAACGCATAAATTCGGAAATTATCGTTGAACGATGCGCTGCCAGGTCTAGCGATTACACCTAGTGGTACCAGTGGAACTCTCAGGGCACAGTGGTAGTTTCAAGAGACTGTTCATTCTTGCATTCTTCTCTTCATTGCGTGACTTCAGCAGCTGAACTTTCACTGAAATCGAGGCTCTTATAGGTAACTTTTGATGTCATAATAACTTATGATTTAAGCTATATATTTCATATGCTTGTATTCTGCCATGAATTTGTAACATGATGGGGTTTGAATTTTGTAAATCGGTCTATTATTTGAATAGTTGTGAATGTTTTAATTTTCGAGGTGGTTGACATAACCTCAAAGTGTAATGGACGCCGCGACATGGTCTCCCAATATTACAGACGCCGGCCGCGAAAATATGGGGCCGCCAACCGGATGTTAGAAATTTTGAGGTTATGGATTTAGAATTGTTTCTGTAGTAATCTGACTACATGTTTGTCTTATTGAATACATGTATTAATCGTTGGAATTCGTTTGTTATAATTTCAGTGCAATTGTATCAGCATTCACATTCCACTGTGTTATTAGAGAAGACATATCAGATAATACTGTGAAGGCATAGCGTGTTTCTAGATATTATCAGCGAAAAGTTTATCATAATATTTTGGCGGTAAAAGTTGATGTTGATAAAAAGAAGATTATCATAGTATGTTAAACTGTTGAGTGTAGAAGAAGTTATATTCTTGTTCCTTTTTTTGTGTCGTACTTACTAACATAATAGTTATTTATTGATTAAAATCACGTTCATTTGGTTACCTTAAACATCCTCATCGACAAAAAATAAAAGAATATTTTGTAAGTACACTGAGGGAAAAGTACTAACACAAAGTTATTTTTTGTTACAGCAAAAGAATATTCTTTTTTTCTTTGCAAAGAACTCACGTGTATTGAATTTTGCAGTGAGTTTTTACCACGGTTTACTTTTCACTGGAACGGAATGCAACTTCGATGCTTTTATGTTTGGTAATTAACTAGCACAATACAAATTTTCCTCCCGGGGATGAAAAACTTTTTGCTGGAAGTAATTATTTGTAGGCTAAGATGGCAAAAGAAAATAAACAAAACTTTTTCTTTGACTTTTACTACCAACTAGATTAGAATTATTTTGTAATTACAAGGTGGTGCAACAGAAGAAAATCCCCCCCCCCCCCCAAATGTGTGTGGCACACATAAAATTAAGTTTTTTTCTCACTAAAGAAATATTTTTTTCGCGAACTGTGCAATACCGAAGATAAATCTTAGATTTTCCTTAAATTATATCTTACTTTTATCTTTGTCTTAAAATTTTTCTCATGTAACTATGCAATAGGCCCTAAGACTATATGCTATACGTCATCCCCTCGTGTTTCCAGTGACGAAAAGACGAAATATATTTTTCAACTTTATACTTACCTTCATTGTTCCACAGCAATTTATTAAGGTTCATCTGGTTAGAAGCGGTGTTCTTTCACTGAAGAAAGTCAAAGGAAATTTGCATAAAAGAGAAATCCTAATACAGAGAATTATAATTGATATTGGTCAACTATTACACTCACTATTGTTTAAAATTTGTAAGGAACCTTATGTTACTAATATCGAGTAATATTGAGTCAGTTTATTCCTACCCTATTTCGAAGCCGCTGGCATTAATTTGACAAGAACTTAGAGCAGTCGGCATATAAATCTCCTTTTGCGTATACAGCGTCATGTAGAAAAAAGGCGCTGTTTAAAATCTTCAGTGGAACTATATTGTCTCTGGGTCTCAAGCAATCGTTCCTTGGTTTGCAGTTCGGCGGAGGTGGTTTTGCTGCTTCATCCAACAATCTTGGAACTTCCTGCTGGTTGCCCTGATTACAATTCTATGTGAGATGATCACTTCAAGCTGACCGTTAAACTAGATCAGAGACCACGCCATTGTGATATCTTCCACCTTCTCCGGAAAAAAAGAGATGACCTCACATTGGCTGTAGACCCGGTTTATAAACTGTGACATAACAATTTGATTTGTGTTGCCTGGACATCTGCTGTGTCTATAGCCTCCTGGCAGTGGCAGTATCGATTGGGCTGTAGTTCTATATGCTATAGTAGGAAACTTACTCTGCATGAGCATATGTAGAGAGCAGGAAGTTTCGAACAGCTACTGCTAACTTCGTCGTTCTGGCGGTTTGGTTATTGTGCCAGCCGCGCTGTCTCGTAGTGATAATGTCAGGTAGCTGACAGAGCGTTGAACTTGCATTGTGCGTGCAGCTCTACCTGCGTGGATGCGACAAACACCCCACGGATAGTTGCAATACCATCAGCCTTTTTCATATTTGACGCTGAAGAAATGTAGCCGAGGATGAAGTCGGGTCTGTGATTAGCGAAATTAAATCAGCGAATTAAAATATAATTACATTAATCAACTTTGTAAAATCAATCAGAATGACAGCAACTATGTAAACATACACATTTGCAAAAATTAATTGATCACCTTAAAGGTGCAATTGCAGGAGCACAGAAGTGAGTACAGGCACATTGCAGTATGCATACAGAACAATTAAAATACTTATAGAATGAGTTTAGTGTGGTGTTGGACCACCACAGTATGGAAACAAGAAGCGATACGGTCGGGCATGCAGGCATTATATACTTTGCATGTTCTACTGACGAATATCCTACTGTATATACTTTGCATGTTCTACTGACGAATATCCTACTGTATATGGCGCAACAGGCCCTTCAAATCTGCCACAGTTGCAGTTGGTAATTGTTGCTTTCCAATCTAGTCCCTAAAGTTCTTGAAGGGTGAAAGGTCTCAAGATATCTCTGGCCAAAGAAGAAGGTTTACATCACTAAGATATGATAGCCATGCTGTGTGAGGATGGTAAGTACATTTGGCCGCAGAAATTCCTGGACGTATATAATGCGCCGTCAGGGTTATTTCAATCACAACCAATGAGGTGCGGGAACCTTAGGAAATGGGAAATGGGAACTTACACTACAAGACCTGATTCAGTGAAACATTTTGAACATACTCTATTGTTACACTAAGATGTCGTCACAGAAAACCAAGTATTTTCTTTTCCAGTTTTCGGACAGAAATATGCATACCGGGTCCACACCAGTCATTGATGATTTGTTCGAAAGATTCTAGTAACGGGGATGAACGATTTATTGAAATGTTTTTAACATACTCCATTGTTACATTAAATGTGCATAGTGTACCAATGGAGTATGTTAAAAATATTACACTTGATCGTTCATCCCAATTGCGATAATTTTTCTAACAACTCAACTATAACACCTTCTCTTAGGGTGGTGTGCCGCTCACAATGATGCGTGAATCACGGCGCTGACCAGTAGGTCTCCAGACTCAAAACTCGTCGGTCGTCTGGAAGCAGGCAGAACTGTGATTCGTCGCTGAACACCACTTGCTTCTAACCAGCAAGCTGCCTTGCTACCTGTTACCGGCAGAAGGTCACATGGGCGCGGCGGTGCTCATATCGTATTGGTGTGTACCCTCCTGTTCCTACTGCGTCCATCATTGCCCCACAGTGAAGGCGATACGATTCAAGTGGCGAGCAGTGTACCAAAACGTCCAACCTGCCTCTCTCAGACTATTCTAGCTGGGTAAAGGCTTCTTGAATGCGCCGTCAGGGCATGCGACGTGTTCGCTGATCTTGGCCCTCTGGCCTTGTTATTAGTCTTGCAGCTAGGAATGATGGAGGGTTATGTATGCCTCTAGTGGCACATCCCCACTAGCAAAGTGCATTAAATACAAATGGGACACACGTCAGGCAATGAAGAAACTATATGGCAACTTTCGTTCTAGTCGCGTCATTAGTTCATGGTGATCTTTTTTCCACATAAGTGCTTTTTAAAAATATGCCTAAAGATAATTGCGTTTATGAAATTTACCCTCATGCGGTTGTAATATAATTGAGAAAAGAATGATTTATGGGAACATTAAAACCTTAAGATAAATATATATATTACAGTACTTCAATGTTCATTCGCATTAACTGTGTCTTGTAAAAAAATAAATAATTTATGTTAATATAACAAAGTAAATTCACAGAGGAGAAGTAGATTACGGAATAAGTAAAACTGAGAGGTTGCTAAGCAATTAAGTGTATATGAAAAACTTATGTAAGATAATTCCAATAATGAAATTTGAGCTCACGCAGTTATAAAAGCATTGGGAAACTTGTAGGACAATAAAAACCTTCAGGGATATATATTTTACATTACTTCGATATTCATTAGTAGGTCTAAATTTATTATACACCCGGAAGATTTCCCACATGTGTAAATAAATATATATACATGTATATATATTTTTATACACACACATACGCACACACGCACACACACACGCGCACACAACGCGCGCGCACACACACACACACACACACACACACACACACACACACACATATATATATATATATATATATATATATATATATATATATATATATATATATATATATATATATATATATATATATATATATATATATATATATATATATATATTCCTCATAATACACGAATTAATTTCTTTAAATTAAAAATGAAATACACTATGATAAATAAGTTTGTACATATTCTGAAGCAGTATAATCACTACTTTTTGTTACCATTGCGTATATTTTTTTAAATATAAAGTTTCTTTTCCAAAAATACTTTTCTGTCAGTTTTGCATAATTTTTTTTTGTGTTAGGCCTTCACATATTTATGTTTCATGTGATTAAGTGTTTTTAATGGTAACATTTTATAAGGAATTGAAATTTTGCACAATTACTATCCACTTCATGTTTATCAATAACTTAATTTACAGAGTTTGCTTCAAATATATCTCAAATGAATTTTTACCTTAGCCGTATAATTTCATGATCCACCGATCATTTTATAAACGTTATGATCAAATGTAATATAAGAGCATGTTTTTAATTACAGAGACGTTCATTGTGTGGTGTTGCTTTATCTCTACAAGATCATGTTTATTTAATGAACAATACAACATAGATCGTTAAGTAACATCATATTTCAGTGAAATAATTTTCCTTTTTATTCATTACCACATTAATGTTGTGAACGATGTTTATTGAAACATGTACTGGCCAGATGACTTATTAAGGAAGTAGTTCAGCTTCATTGCCGTTCCAATTACTACATCTTGCGTGGGAGTAAGAAGTGAAAACTAGTTCTGGTAATCTAAAGTATTAGCGATATTACATTTCCTATTTAAATCTATTATATGCACTTGAAAAATGCCCGCAAAACGTAAACTTAACGTTATAATTTCATACGTTACAAAAATAATGAAGAATATTTTATTGTTTCCCGGGTACGTAATTTATTTCCGCATTTGCTGGAACAAGTGCAAGGTGTTACCGAAAAAAGCTGCTACAGCTGAAAGATTTTTTTATTTTCTTGGCATAAGTTATATGCTGATTATGTTAATGTCGTTTGGCCTTGTCATTTTTAATTTGTTCCTTTATGTTTTTCCCGTTTATAGTTTTAATTAATTTTTTTGTGAAAAATTCGGCACTTACCATAGTAACACGCTATAATATTAACATAAAGAGATACTTTTACATGAACATAATTAAAATCACTGAAATACAAAAAATACTATAATTTTCCGTTTTATGTCTTAATAACTTGAAATATCTCCATGATTTACCTTCATAAATATAAACACATTGTTCCGACGAGATCAAAAAATTAAGGTCTGTGACATCTTGGTTATATCCCCTTTCAATTATTGCTCAGGTTTGTCTTCAGGGTTGTATGAATCTCTCGAATATAGTGTACAGAAGCTACAGAAATCATGTATTCGATATGCATACAATGTAAAAAGAGGAAGCGAATAACCGCGTATTTGCAACACTCTGGCGGGCGGGATGTGGAACATAGAAAACGGCACCAATTAGGTCGCAGGTCGCTAAACAAAAACCAACAATATACTTATTATTACAAATTATCACTGCTTACAACCAACCAGGAACACTTCACGCGCCACAAAAACCGCCTAAGTTTCCCGGCACATGGTACTGTTATTTTCAGCAAATCACTCTCTTATCTTGCAAGCAGTGGGATGATTCACCGCTAGAAATTTGTATGCAAGAAATCGAGCACAAGTCCACTGTAAGTATGTGGTGGGCTCACACCACAAAGGAGTATAAAACCACCATTCAAAACTCACTACTTTTATTATAAACTTGTTTCAATTGTACTATGAACATTAGAAAAGGATCAGTTTCAAGCCCTCCAATATATTTGTTTTTCATTAGCAAGTAGCATAGTATAAATGAACCAACCCTCCAATATGCTTCTAATTCCTACGAGTCGCTACTCTCAAGGCAGCTAAACTTCCTTTGACTATAACATTTATAAACCATTCCAATTCATAAAATTTTTACATTTATTTCATACATAAATATCTAATAAAATATATGCTTATATGTATATTTAAAATATATGCTTCTCACTGCCTTTACTTGGGGCAGTTTTCAAAATTCATACGTGACACTATACTCTGATTCATCATAACGTGATAACATATTAAAATGGATCATACCATACCAAGACTACGCACAACTTTAAAATTATTTTAAAAGGCACAATCTCCCCTACACGGCACATTCCTTGGAGCCGTCAAAGGCCGTGAAGCGAGACGGACACTATAAATTTTGGCCGAACAAAGACGGCTACCACAATCGGCCAAAATATTTCTCATTTAAAAATAAACAAAAACTCTGGCTGTATTGCATGCTTTACATGTTGCATAAAACTTAAATATGTAGCAATTTGCTAAAACACGACCACATTAGGTTCTCACTCAAATATTCCATAAAATATTGCACAATTACCAACGGATCACAACACTTATAGAACTGACTAAATTGGTGATCTTTTTTTTTTACTCCTCGAGATGGGCTGGGCAGTGCGATTTAGGAAAAGCTATCAGCGCAGCAAGGTTGAATGCACTTACTACGACCCATACACCATTCATCGTCTCACACCGGCGATGCAAAACCGGAAGCCTTTCACACATATTAAACCTGGGAGGCAATTCAACTGACAAAATATCAATGGGCTACACGATCGGAAAAATATTATCGAATTCTTATTCAATTAACAACTCTAAGAAAAAGAGAATTATGACGTTCATTCCCAACAATATCACTCAACAATAAATTTCAATTAACCAAAAGCACGCGAACTCTCAATTCCAAGCCCAGATATGAAATTATTTCTCAACATTCTGCACCATTATTAATTCAAATCGTTGTCAGCTGCCGAACCCACCTTTGAGTCGCCGAAACTTGGCGACCGGCAGCTCTGAAAGCATTGTCCGCAATCGTTGACCAGAACCAAGTCACCTCGGCTAATGCTGGAGGAGGAATAGCCCGAGCAATATCAAAATGAAATCACAGGAGACACTCCAGGTGGGGGGCTGGCCAGTGCGCACACACGAGGGAGGGGGAAGACGAGATGTGCCCTTGTAGATGAGGGGAAGAGGACACCGTGATCTCGGGGGGGGGGGGGAGAGGCCAAACAGCGTCACTTCTCCCACCAAAGAGGCACCCAAACACCTCTCTGGTTACTGCCGGCATCAAGTTAGGAATAAACAAATCTCCCGCCTCCTCTCTACCAGTATTTCCAACCCTATTAACTAAGAGCATGTTTTCCAAACACTCCGTCTCCTGCGGCATTCTATTTGATTTAATTAAATTTAATGCATGCAATAATTTTTGAATGTATACTTCTCTGTCGCAAGGGTTTTTACGTCTCTATTGACGGTTTTTCCCTTGCTCTTCATAGTTAAGACTAGCTTTAAGAACACTTAGGGAGGAAGTACTTAAGGGCCCAAAGTACAGGCCACGGCTGCCCAATCCCTCTTTGCCGCGATGCATGTCTCTTTGCATGATTTTCCTTCGTAGTAGGCGTACGGGGTTAGCCCTGAGACGCACTAAAATTCCGCTCTACCTTCGGGCCTTAACTTCACATAACACTTAGAATAAGGTAGTTTAGAAGAAAAAAAAAGACCCCGAGATCGGAGCTATCGCACAATAACCAAGCACAGGTAATGCCGACAGCGCATTTTGCGCAAGTACATAGTGTTTGCTAAATATATTTATAATTATGTTATAAGGAAATACGAATTGTGAAATTGTCCACAAAACGATGTAACGATTGTATTGATAACTGTCAAAATGTCTACAATATGTCTCCGATTCGATTATTCCTTAATTTATTTATGATGATGTAGTTGACGGATGCATACAATAGTTAAGTTATGCGATATTAGTATCATAAGAATAGTTTAGTTTCAGTTAGTAGTACTATATATGTATTTCAATTTTAAATAATGCTTTTACTCTCTATGCTGAAGTCTTAACTGAACAAACTTTTCACGTATTGCTGCAAACCGACATACGGCTGAACTATGCGTGGGTAAACAAATGAATAAATAAATACAGATAAACAATTTGTGATATATCTGTGTATTGGACGTAAATACCACCTGGTCACAAATACTTAGCTATACATGAATGCTCGCTACCTTGATACCATGATGGCACATGCTGTCCTTTCCAACTGGCTTTATAGCTTATTATTCCAGTTAAGATATTGCCTTAAGAGTACGAAAAATTAATACGACAATGTCAAAACCTCCATTTTTTTAAAATAAAATAGTCATAGTGTCCTATACATCCGATGCAAATATTTTAAGTAAAAACCGGAGGAGGTAATTTTGTAAGCCATATACTAAATACTTAAGATTATATTAACTGACGTAAAACTCTTTCTTGATGTATTCCCACATTCATCACCATCATCATCACAAGGGTTTTGCAGTTTCACTATTATAGCTCTTACTGTCATATACACACGGAACTTTGAATATTTTCGTTTGATCTTAAATTGTACTTAACCAGGAGGGGCATGAGATTACATACCATGCGATATTCTCTCCAGATATCATATTAATATATTTTAACCTTTTACTTGTTGCAGTGCAGTACAGAGACAAGAGCGTTCTTCAAGTATTACGGAAGGATAATGCTGCATAATATTAATCTAAAATTTACAGAGGTTTTATGACAGTATCCCTTCGTGACCTTTTTACAAAACTTTGCAACTACACGAATCAACGAGAGGTAAAATGAGAATGAGTTCTAAAACAGCATCATTTGCAACACAAACGATGTTAAATATTTTATTCTGTAAATTAATACATGGGATGGTTAAACAATAACATTTTGTTAATAATTGATGAAAAATGTATTGATAGAGTATATTTTTAACTGACAATCTTGGAATATAACTGGATATATTTTAAACATCATGAATAAAACAGCACTTTTAATATTACGAATGAGCACCAATCCTTCCTAATATGGCCGACTCAAGTTTTTCTTTAAGACAGCCCTTTATTTTAATTTTTTTTATGTAGGTAATTGATAAGCACAGCAACAATTTAACATGAATAATGTTCAAAATAGCAATATTCAAATATAAAGAATTAAGATGTTATTTATAAAAATTAATTAATTAAATGGTTACATAAGATCTTGATATAGATATTCCAGCGTTTAATTACAGAAAATATTTATACCCGTGAAAAACCCTCCACTCATGAACAGTTACATCGATTGGAGTAAAAAGTTCATCTGGAAGTCAGAAATTTAGCTACCTAGATCTTGTAAGAGTCCTTCGGTTGTCTGCTATAACCCCTCGCGGGCATTACTGGGTTGTTCGTCCCCCCGGGGGGGGGGGGGAAGGATAGGGTTTGTGGAAGGCATATAACGACCTGAATATATTTCTAAAAGTGTACCGGGGCATAAAGACACGAGAAGAAAGCGTTCCTGTCTGACGAGTAAATCCGGCCATTCCCGACGGAAACAAAGACAATTCCACGCGGGTCGCGTTTCCTAAACAAAGAGGGAGAAATCCCCCCGGAAGAAATAATTTGCCTCTAATTCTAGTGGTTCTGAATTTATTTCTGTCCCAGCACCATTAAGTTGTAAATCCCATCCATAACTAACTGTTTCTGGAGTAATAGCATCGTCTAGGTTTATTCGCGGACGAAAAGAAATACGTTTCTATAAATCAATCACTTAATATCAACAAATGCATTTGCAAATCAGAATATTGTTATAGTCAATTCACAGCTTGTCCACAATTTTCGGATCATAATTTTAAGAAATTACTCCATGGATGAAATTCTTGGTTGTTGCCAAAATATGCCATGCATCACAAGCGTTCCATACTTCTGTTAGCATAAAACTATCTCATTTTTGGTAAAAATTGTAATATTAACTCTTGCACCCTTGATCCTTTTCCAAGTCCCAGCTATTCGCAAACATTCGAAATTTAAATTTTTCAATAACTTTTTCATAAATGTTAATAATTTTTAATAATTACGAAAATTCAAAAAAACTTTGGTAAGAATTCTATGTATTATTAATATTTTGTAATAATATTTTTATAAATATTTTTTTTTTTTTCGGATTTTCAAGATCAAAGGTCACCTGGTCATTGTTTCTGAAATCAAACATGGTGATTGGGTAACGCAACGAATTGAAATCAAACATGGTGGTTGGGTAACGTAATAAATTGGTGACCAATTGGCACCTCTGTTCCTTTCCCGGGTCTCCTCTATGCACAAATAATTAAAATAACAATTTTTAAAATTTTTTGATTATTTTTCATTATTTAAATAAAATTTTAATATGTATTTTAATAATTATTATTAATATATTTTTGATAATAATGTTATTTCATTTTAAAATAATTTTTGGAATTTTTTTCTGGATTTTCAAGGTAAAGTTCACTGGAGTCAAGGTCAAATGTTAAGGTGTAGGTCACCGACATCCAAAATGGTGGTCAACATGGCCGCCAGCCAAAGGAATGACAGAGAATGAACAGCTCCAGCCCTCCTCCGCCCCCAGCCCTTGGCCGAAACTCATATATTTTTTACTACTTACAGTATGTTGAAGGACTGGAGTTCTCCCCATGCAGTGGCAAGTGTTGGTAATAATTTTACAGATAACATGTAAGTTGTAAAATAACAGATAATACTTTTCTTGTTAATGTGTATTATCACATACAATGTGCAGTAACTATGGATATGTGAATATACAAATAATACTTTCAGTACGATCATATTGACCATTATTGTTTTCTTCGAAAATGAAGTGTAATCCGGTTTAAAATATGCACAAATATTCATATTAACAATTTTGGTTGCTTTGCTGTAGTTGCACCTGACAAATGAAAGTGACAAGGGAAAGTTCGTGGTTCATTACGTGTTTTTACCAAGGTACCTATACAAGACATTTTCTTTAAGTAGAAATCACATTTCCCAAGGCTGCAATAGTAAAATAATCGGCTCTTGGAAAAATTGTTGCAATGTACATCCGTGTTTGGTCTTTACTCTAACTTATTGTTTCCTAGTTAACACTTCAGCTCCGTTAAAATGTAGTTGTGTAGTCGAAGTCACGCCGCCCGCGAAACGAGTTCGTCACTGTTTGCACTACGGGGGTCGCAAAAAGTTCATTTCGCTCCGACCCGCAGTAGTTACTGGTTTATTATTTTGCGTGTGGCGGTGGTGTACGAAAGCACCTTGCATTTGTGCACCACATTCCGCTGACTAACAGTGGCTACGGGGACTGCGATGCAAAACAATGAACTTGGCTAAGTTGTATGCCGGAGTCACAATCAGATTTCATTTCTGCGAGATAAGGAAATTGTTTTCGGAAACGCAAGAAACGATTAATGAAAACAGCTTGTACGTAGATTCCTAGAAATTAAAGTAAATATATGATGCAAGGAGTTACCTTACAGTTGTTCCTCACTATCGTCTCACTCATTATTCATTTTATCTCATTTGTTAAGTTATAAATTAGCGTATCCTTAAAATGGCCATCCACGTATGTTTTATATTTAAAATTTGATTTTATTAAGGCTATGTCGGAATGGTGCCTCGTTGTATGGTGTTTATGTGAAGCTGCAGTGTTTATCCACACTCTACCGTGTATTTTTAACTAACTGTTTAATTTTTTCCGACACATCTACAAACTGATGAATTACAATAATTAAATTTCTCTTATACTACGCTTTGACATTGAGAACAAGTTGTATGACCATATAAAATACAGATCTCAGGAATGGTTACTAAGGAAAAGCTTTTGTCATTCAGTTGGATTGGAACATTTTGGGTAGAACTTTTTTTGCTTTGGAAGAAAAAGTCAGAATATTCTGGGGACGATAGCTGCACGCCTGGACGAGGTGGTTTTCACGAAGGATCAGAAGAGCTATAAACGGATTACAGGGATGATTCTCATCGGCCTGGAGTTCCGTCCAACTGCTGAGGACTACTCCTACCCAGATGACGACGAGATGGACCAGGGAGTCCGCCTCGATCCTGTTCGAAACAGCTCTGGCTCCCTGCGTTTCGAAGGCATCGAGAACTTCTAGTCTACAAGTCGCCGCAAATTAGTGTAAGACTGCATTATCCTAATTTGCATGCAGTATCAGCTGAAAGCCAGAATATATTACAGCATCATCTACATCGAAGGTTTTACGTATTAATTTGAATGGCCGTTTGGGCAAAATAATATACATGATGAACTACATCTTCACATCAACTCATGATATGAAAGTAGAGATTATCGGCATGCCATATTTCTGAACCAATATATATTTCGAAATTCAGTAACAAACTTATCAGATTCTCAGACGCTAAAGTCATTAGACAAGGTCTCGTGATGCTTATTAAAAAAAAAAACACCTGAGTTATTACTGATCGAACACTTTATTTCATATTAAATTTATTAGCAATTTCCAAGAAACAGTACACGATTATTAAACTGACAGTTGTACGCGATTTTACAACCATGTATACAGGTGAATATGTTTGGGCAGAAACGTAATTGTTTTTCAAGTTATTAAAACTAAAATCATTTCATTTATTTTATACAACTTTCAGCAGATATAAAAATCGTTTTGCTATTGAATATTGTTTTAAGGGATAATCTATATTTTTCAATGTGTAGAAATAGTTTGCTTTGTCTTATTAAAAATTGTAGAATATTATAATTGTCTTGTGTTATTTTAATGTAGAGTGCGTAGTTAAGATGCACTAGAGCGTCTCACTCTTAGATTGCAGAGTGCTGTGTAATGGACATTCACTCTCTCTTTCCAATACTTGTTTTCTGTCTTTAACTCTGTCCTTGTTCCTGCATGCCTTGTTGCCTGATGTGTTACCTTTATCCAGCCTAAAAAGAATGCCATTTTCGTTGCGTACGGGCTATGCAATCACAATGATAGGGTTTCTCACAGGCTTCGGTTTCAAAGGAGCCGCTTAGCTTTGCGTCGCAGGATTGCACTCCTTTAGGAGTTGGCAGCGAGGTAAACAGATAAAAATTATCTTAATCAGGCGGTTTCCTTCACCGCCCATTAGTATCTTAGCTTGCCAGTTACGTCACAAAGCTGAAGTAATCTGGCAACAGTGAGTACCATAAACCACTTACTGCAATCTAGGCGTGATACGTACTATTGTTATTAAAAATAATGCATATGAATGGCTGCTGGTTTTAAAGATGTTGTTTATCATGAGTCCTTATGATTAATTATTTCCGTTTGAAAACGACACTGATTTTAATATTCTCCATCTATTCATCTGAAATCTTCCGATGAAATGATGTTGCCGTGATGTCAATTATAATACGTTACCCATGTTCACTATTCGTGACGTGCATATTTCAGTTCAGACTGCTCGCCAGGGCGTGAACTTGAGATAATAACATGGAACAAAACACGCTTTGTCTAATGGCTGACCGCGCGAAATATCGATTTTCGCTCGGGAGCCGTGTAGCGTGGCCTATAAATCACAGTTAATAATGTCGTGTTGCCATGCAATGAGGAAACACTCGCGGAGCCACTACACTGTTGCGTGTGTGTGTGTGTGTGTGTGTGTGTGTGTGTGTGTGCGCGCGCGCATGTATGTGCGACAGCTAAATTAAAACACATCTACGGCAAAGGAGATGTCCGATCACTTCTCTCTCCTGCTCCAAAACAATTGTAAACCTAATTAACTTTTTTTGACTTTAAAACAATTCCTTTTCAAGCTCTATATTTTTCTGGAGTAATAAAGTGCATGTGATGTGGTGTTTCCACTGGGAACATTGTAATTGAAAATCCATTTCCTTCTATTATATGGCTATTTTACCCTTGTAATTACCTATTGTAACATTTCTTATTGTGAGCTTAACCAGACACCGGACCAAAAGTATTTCAGTGTTATACCAAACTTGACTGTTTATATGCAGTAAACTTTCTTGCAAATTGTAAAACACAAAAGAAAACGTCACATATAAAAAAGTACAGCATGAGTGTACAGATAACAGTTCTAATAAATTTTCTCGAATCGAGCACATTGATTATTAGCGTTCTGAAGTATGGTTAACTTAATAGACGATGGAAATAGTGATTTGAAGAGAACACGCATTTTGAAGTTACGAAGAGGTTTGAAAAATAACAAAAATAATTTTTTAAGTCCACGCCACTGAAAATGGCACTCGCTAATATTATTATACAAGATATTGAAACGTTTTTGACAATTGAGCAAAACATCTCCCATGTGTTTGGATACAAATTATTTCCCCGTTCGTCCCAAATAATGAATTAAAATCCTTTACATAGTAGGATACACTTAAAAATACTCTCCCCAGCTTAATTTTTTCATAAACACCCTGTGCGTAGAAAAACTAAGGAATGTAGTGTCGAAAAATGTACAGGGTGAACAACCCTATAAAATGTATTATTATGTTTTCAGGGTGTCGTTACGAATTATGAGTAAATTTCATTACTTTTATTTACAGGATTTGAGCTTTATTAATGAATAAAACTATAAAATTTAATAGATGTCATAATTGCCTCGAAAGCGGCATATTACACGAACTTGTGAGCGTCTTAATCAGGAAAATAATTTGGTGTTAGAAGGCAAACATATATAGACTGATTCGGGACAACACCGACAAATCCGATACGAAGAAATAAATTAAATAAAAATGTTATATAAAAATGAGTGTCTTATATGTGAGTTACATACTAATACGAGAAGCCGAAGTTTAGGGTTTCCCAATAGCGGATTATTAATCAGCACGCAACAGTTATTGAAATAGTTCGCCTTGTGTTATCATCCTCAAACCTCACGGTTTTCGAGGGATTTTGAATAATCACTTAATATTTTATAAAATTTATGCAGGAATTCCTCGAAAGCGGTGGGGTATAGAGAAATTACACAAGCCAAACCTTTTCAATAAATTGTATGTGATGATTAATAATCCGTCATTGGGAAACCAACTAAGATTCGGCATCACGTAATAGTATGCAACACAGTATGGCAACCCGAATTTATTTTATGGTAGCTTTTGATAACAGCTACAAGATTTGTAGTTGTTGCAGATATTTTATCAGATTAAGCACCGATATAAAGGCCTTTTTGTCTTTATTAAACCTGGACCATTTTTTCCGCGTTTGTGAACGAGAATAGCGGGCACTATAAGGGCGGCGAAGCCTCGTGCATCAAGTGCGCCATGACCTCTAAGCGCAAGGCTCTGAACTGGTGTGCAGTGTTCTCGTCACTCTGCGTGTTCCTATGGGAGACTTTCAGCAGTGACGCTATCATTTTGTTGATGGAAAGTCTGTAGGAAAGCTGAATACAGGGCCGTTGAGTAGTTTAGAATGGATGTGACGCCTATATTTCGAAATACAGCGCTTTAAAAATGACATTTTTTTTGGCAATTTGGGAGTACACTAAAATGGCGTGTCGAACGTGGTGACGTCTTGAAAGCACTATATATCCCTCGTCTGACGTGTACGTTATCAGCAGATTGGAAGCACGTGTGATAGTGTCGTGGATAAACAAGTACTCCACACACTCTACAGCGCTGTTCAATCGCCATGTAGGCGAGAGTCTTAAATACTTTCCGCGATAGTCAATATACATTCGTTTTTTAGCTCCACCTTCAAGGATGTTTTTTTTTGCAATGGCTTGAATACACGTTTTAAAATGATTTCTTCCTAAGGAATACGCAGGCAGATATTGTCGGTGTATTCCGACGGATTCTGTACATACAGCGAACTTAGCAAGACGAATAATTTACAAGCTGAACAATTTTGCTGTTAGAATTACCTGATAGTATATTTCAGACCTTTACCATCGCTCCAGAACATTAAATGTGGCACTGCATTATAGCCTCAAATTACCATACACTTTTTACTGTCACAAAGTTTTCGTGGCCACTTGTAAAGGCAGAATACATATCTGATCGTGTGAAAACTACTGAGATATCGTGACGCAATTACACAATTGTGCGACAATTTGTGACCGGTTGTGAAAATTACGCTGACTTCCAAAGAAACATGACGATTCCTTATGACAGGGTACGTCAGCAAACGCAAAACAGGCAAGATAATTATTTACAAGTAATAATCTCATAATCTCGGGAGAGACCATTACATTTACAATGAAAATATCGTAGCATATAACAATATTAATTAAACTATAAATGTAGAATTAAATCAGTAATTATGTACGTTGGCAGTTTCAAATAATTCACTGTTTTTCCTTCTAACTATACAAATACGAACTAACCTAGACCGCTACCAAAAACCGAGATCTATTACACGTACTCCATTAAATAAGTAAATGGTAAAGATTATTTAATAGTATTTCATAAGAAAAGTTAGAAAGGCAACAGCAACAGGTTAACTCGGCGGCGGTACACGAAAGCTTTCTCGTGTGTGTTGCGTTAAAACAAAAGTAAAGGGACGAAAATTAAACAAAGAAATCGGGTTGTACATGCATGCGGAAAGAGTTGTTTGCTATGTGATGCTGCAAATACCAACCGATCTTGAGAATAAATGGTCGAATGGATACAAGCAAGCGGATCTTCGTCCATACAGACCTCCTTTTCCACCAAGAACGGATCTCGCGGGAGGCCAGTTTCAAAGAAGCACGCAAACAACACCGTATAAAATTCAGGCGTAGGCTACTGTGTTCCTTCTCATAACCTTATAATGAGAAAAATAATAACAGAGAGCAATTTTTTTAGGGGAAGTTGTAAATAGCCAAAAAATAAATAAAATAAAAATAAAATAAGAAAATAAAGAGGCACACTCCCAGAAAAATTTACCTAATATATACCACTTCATTCCATAAGACTACTGAGAGAGCAGAATTTGCGAAGTTTCTTCCCATAAGTCCGTGACAGCGTTTCTTCATTTTTTTAAGGAAATATTTAATGTTTAGTGAAGTACCCACTTTTATCAAGTAGCAGTTCTAAGTTTGTACTCTGATATGTCGTAAATTTTCTACACTATGCATGGGCGAAAAACATGCGTGAGAGTATATGATGTTTACCGAATCACGTTTTCGCTAACATAGAGATGGACATAACATTAGTAAGTGATAATTGAAAATTCTTACAAAATCAATAGTTCAAACCGAAGATAGTGAGGATATCTGAAAGATCATAGGTCAATGTTTTCATTGTCACCTTTATTCTAGTCCGCCCTTTGGGCATGTGTGGTCTAATACACACACTGGGAAAAAATTTGCATTAATGGGATTTGATAACAATTCTATAAACGTGTTTCAGAATAACAAGGAGCATACTTATGCACTACTATAAGGATATTGTGATCGTTTATAACAGATCCAGTAGTTGAGGTAAGAGTCGTTCATTTTGAGCTACTACCTAGTTGAAAGTTTGAATAAACAGCTCCACTGTAGGAACTGTATTAGTACGAGCTAGGAGATAAAAACATCAGAGAAGATACGTTTGTAATTGCATCTGGGTTAACAGTATTTAGACGGTGATAAGAACGTATCTTATTAATGCTCATTTTCTTTTATTAACAGTCTAGAATGGTAACTAGTAGGAAAATTTGATTCCTACAAGCACGAATTTCCTCAGCACTAGTAATCAAGCCTACAAGGAGCTCCACACCATAAAACAGGAATAATTTGGCCCCTACGTGTAACTTAGGTACACATTTTATATAAGCCTATATCAGTATGTTATCGTAGTAGTAATTATACTTTAATCTCGTTCGTGGTTCAGTTAATTTACAGTCGCAACAGAAGGAAAAATATTTTTGTTTGAAATAGCTGCAAAAACTATTATTAATCTCCAAGAATTTGACTAAAGTTATCCGCAAAGACAAGAGCCTTGCGGTATTCACTAGGTGCCCAGACGAAAAACAGATAAAATTATTTTCAGGAATAGCTGGAACGTAGTCTCTTTGAGCACAGAGTACCAGTGTGGATAATTGACAGCAAAGTGACAAATTAAAGAGTAGGACACATTACTTATTCATTTATTGCACTCTATGTACAAAAATAGAAAGCGAATTCGAAAACTAACAAATAAATACAGTAACCAGGGCAGTTCGATTTATACAAATAAAACCAGGTGGCAAATCCGTTCAGTCTAAGGATGGTTACGACTGAAAATTCTAAAAGGAAAGAGGTTTATAAAACAATACATTTATAATTAATATTGCGTTTTCGTTAAAAGCTTACCATTTACAGTAAATTGCATTGACTTTCTGCGAGGCTTCAAGAGAAAGTTTCATAATTAATGAAAATCAAATTTGAATAAGAAAATGTTGTTTACAGATAGTAAATAACTTTATCCAAAAAAAAATTTTGTTCTTAAATATTATATATATATCTCAATAAGTAAATTTATTATTTTTGAAATCATTCATTGCCTAATCTTCAATATTATAAATTGTGTGCTAAATTTTTCATACGAATTTACATTAATTGCTTTTCATTGAACAAAAGAGATTGGAAAACATGGATTTAAATTGGTTAACAGATATTTCTCATACAACATAGTTTATCAAAAAATAGTAAATTGTTAATGTCACATTTCTAGAATGTAAAAGTGGTCTTTTCTGAATGAAATGTTTTGATAAATGACTTATACCCAGAGATATTGCTAAGTATATTATTACGGAGTTAGAGTGAAACAACTGGAGAACTAATTTAATTTACCTCAAGGAGTATTTGTTAAAACTATAATAAATGTCTAGGTAACAATAGCACTGTTGATCGGCACTGTTGATAAATCTTTAAAATCTTATTTACAATAAAAAGCAATCGATAGTACCATTACGATATTAAACACTGCCTAAGTAAACTGATTTTAATCATTTGAATGGGTTCAGGCATTGAGTAAAGATATGCACTAGAGTGGCCATGGGATAGGAAAACGTCTGACCAGTTTTATGTGTTAGTTCCGCTGTTGATCCAGAGGAGCGCTGGTGTTCTCGACGTCATCTGCGCGGTGTTGCCAGTTCGGCAGCCTGTAAAAGTATGTCATAACCCTGGCCTCGGCTCACCCACGTGTTCGTTGAAGTTCTGCCAGAGGCGAGCCTGTCACACGCGAGTTACCAGCATTCGTCGCAGCTGTGAACACCCAACTCATGATTTACTAGTGGCGGCCATCGCATGTGTTTCGCTTATGTCGTATAATAAAGTGTTTGCGGAAATTTGCAGTGATATCAACTACTATTTGATTTTATTTATGCCTGTGAAAATAAATAATCATAAATGTATAACTGTCATTGTTTATAATTATAATCTATTATTTTACTATAGTTGAGGTGTTCATGATAAAATAAGAGTACTGTTAGCACTTAAAATTACAAACTTCATATTAATCATACGTGATGTCATAAATCTTAGTAAAAATTTCGTTCCGTTCTTATGTGAAAGGAAATGGACAGGAAATGATTGTCCATTAGTGGAGAAATATGTGTTAGACGCACGATGGTATACAATTGAACGCAATGTTTACAGTGTGGGGTTGTGATCTACTACATAGGTGACTGTTCGTACAAATTGTCATTACGTTCAGTATGTAGATTCGAGTGTCAGTAAGGCTGTGTCCGAACCTAGGAATGCACTTATGTATATAAGCATACTCCACTCGGCTAGATACGTGATACATTCCGACAGGCATAATTATTTGCATCCTTTACAGCAACTAGTTAGCTGATAATATTCTGAATAAGCATTTTGACGGAAAACACGTACTTAATATGTGCTGGAACGTAGGTGCGTAGATTTAAAATTACCAACCCATAAGCAGCTATAGTTGGAAAGAGCATTACAATGAAAGTGTTCCTATTAACCAATCATAGACATTTTTACAAGAAAGGAATGAATATATATTTGACTCAGTAAACGCAGTTATCGATCATGTATCATTAAAACTGGTAACAACTAGAGGTAACTTGCCCTCTAACACTATCATTAGTACGAATAAAAATTAAATGTCGAATTTTGATATAAAGTTTTCGCTCATCCATGCCTTGACTTGTAAAAACCATTGGTAGTGTTCTCAATGCTCTGCATATTAACTATAAATTCAATGCCACGCCTGGTTATGTTTATCCCGGCTCTTCAAGATCATTAATGGTTAAAGAGTTCACTTTGTTAAGAACATTGTTCAGTTGCGTTTCTCGAAAGTTAATGCATCCATTTCACTCTTTATAAAAATAATATTAGGAATAACAATTATGAACTAAATAAAATTCGATTTTCAAAATAGTGTCTTATGGGCTGTAGAGACGCGAGACGTACACACATTCGTTTCCCCTTGTACATGCGTATGTCATTTCCTGAGACATGAAAAACATTTACGTGAGTAGACGAATGCGAACGCTGTATGAGCACACATCTCATTAAGCAGAAAGCCTTATGCACACTGCGGGAAAAGGACATTAATGATCACGTATAAGGCTAAACTCTAATAGATGTCTTTTTTAAAGCGACAATACATCTGTCGTCTCTGTAAGATCCAAGTTCACAATAATGCGATGTGCATTAGTGTATATTGTCTGAAAAGTTGGCAGCTGTGTGTGTTTACATTTACACGAGTGGAACACAGTAGACCATTCTATATTCTACACTGAAACCTCGGGCTCATAACAGTGCGAATAACGTTGACAATGAAGTGTTTATCAGTAATGTTAACACTAACAAACTCATGAAAAATAGACATAACAAAGAGAGTCCTAATATTCTACTTCACACTAGGTACATTACAAAATATAACTATTTCTGCACTAAACATCGGTTGACTGCAATTACTCAGTGCCAACCACTAACAGTCAAGATAAGGCCGTGTCCGTACGGACATATTCGTTATTTTGTAATTTCTCATTTCGTAGGTTTCATTCTGGACGTTGTCGACAGTCATTTGTTTAGCACTCGCGGCAACATATTCTTAAATTAACAGTGACAATTGGTTTTATATAAATTAAATGCTTAAAATTGACGTAATATTTCTACAATCATCACTGTAATGCTGCGAATATGTTAATAAACATATGTTGCGAAATATATAAACAAAGCACAACACTTACTTGCTTTTTAAAACATGTCTAGTGTATTTTATGAACAGTTATATGTTTTAAAAGACGTTTTAAGTACGCATTCGCACATGTGTTTTGAATTTCGAAACAAACATGGCGCTGATTTTGTCATTTTGTATTTTTTTCTAAGATCCGCTATAAACAAAATACGAAATATCAATTTACTAAATACGTCACAACGTTTGTATACAAAATCGGGTCACGTGAACATTTTGTCAACCAAATCTGCCATTTCGGATACGGCCTATGTTTACAATACAAAACTAATGCATTTAGAATTATGGAGTTGGCGCTTATCTGGCATACGGAAACACGTCTTCTGTATTTGCATTTTCCCATTAATATTTTAATTCTTATTCCAGCGAATGAAAACAGGCAGCCAGCCTGTCATGTTTACTTTTGTTCCTTACAAAACCTCGTATAAAATGACCATATTGTATCAGATCGTACTTCAAAACCGGCATTTGCTATCAGAGAAGCTTATTAATTGTGAACATATAATCGTCAACATGTGCACACACACGCCTATGTCATATTGTTTTATTATTGCATTACTGTAAATAACAGTTTCCGCCAACAACACCGACTGATCTGTACTGATTGGTCGTAGCCCCGAAATATTTTCTAACGATATAAAATACAACTATTTCTTCAATGCTTTAGGAAATCCCACCAACGCACACGACCTGATAAGGTTCCACCCGGGAACCAAAACATAAGAGAACACGCATTCGTTTCTTCTGCACACATCTAAACGCATAATGCTTAAATATCTCTATTGTAAACCCAGCTTTACTTCAAACGTCTCAGCTTACGCTGCATTATGGCGTGCAGGTGTATTCAAACGCAGTCGAATCAATATATTTCTCTGTTCATAGTGTACGGTTGTTAACAAGAACAACAGAAATATTCAATATCTTGACTGTGTGAAACGTTTTTCGTATGTTCTGGTATGTTTGTCGTCTCCTAACCTACAAATGGACAATGACAGCAATTTACGAACACTATGTAAAAATTGGAATGATTTGCGACAGTGGGGCGTTATTGTGTGTTAGCTTTGTGACATATTTACATACATATAATTTACTTTTCCTAAAAAAAAATTGTGTTCTGTGTGCCGCGTGTCTTGTAGAATAAATAAAAACTTTTGTCGTTAACTACCACTCAATTTGTGAGCACGATTCTACTATACTAACGAAATATATGTTATAACATGTACGATCATCTTCATAACAAGGATTGTTAATTCATACAGCAAGTGTGGATTCGCTTCGTTTATCGTAGGTATTTTCTCCTTTTTACTATCATTCCCCTGCCACTTAGCAATATTAATTGAAATATGTTATAATAATACTAGCAGTTTGTGATGTATCATATTTGCAAAACAAGTTTTCTTCCGATATTTAAAAAGGATTTAAGAAGTTTCTGGTGCCTAAATTCTGCGAGAGGCATGAGTCGTTTAAGCCTGCCTTACACGATACCCAATTTCTGCTACTTTCTGTTACACTCATGGGCACAACAGAAGGCATGCAAGTTTCTATAGCAGAAGGGAAGTAAGAACGCATACATTAATACCTCCACGTTATCTAAAGTGGCAATATAAACTTGTAAATGATAGGCAAAACAACTCGCAGGGGACAGGGCTACAAATGTAACCAAATTTTATATGTAGGCTCTTTGTAGTGCATCCAAATGGTACGATGATTATTTCTTGTTCTCCTGAAGACTGCATTGGTTTAGATTTTAACGTACGAGTACTATTAATGTATAAAAAATGATATGAGTAAAGGCACTGCTTATGTATGGAAAACGAAGTATTGAATTTACATGTATGTACGACGGACATTTAAGCCTTTCATTAAAACATTGGCATATAATTAAAAAAAAGGGCGTAGTTAGGAATGTACTCGGGGTGGGGAGGGGAGAAAGAGATTTCATATTTCTATTTTTGATCGCAGTACAAAACCTGTATTATTACAAATATATAGTTACATTTTTTTTTTATAATCAATTGGTTCATGTACAGATATGGAACCATAAAATGCTATAAACGTTCTTCATGTTCAAGGAAGATCACATATTTCTTGAATTAAAATAAAATACTACTTGAAAATTGTGTTTTCAACTTTTATTTTCATTTCGGAGGGGGCGGGGTGATTTGTCCCAATATATCACCCCCCATTCCGGCTACTCCCTTGTTTTTAAATGTGTATCAATAATGAGCATAATAATCAGTATTATGATCGTCGTAATTAAACACACGTTTACGGTTATACGACCAATACTCTTACAATATTAAACTTAAGGCTTTCACGTGTGCTTGTTAACATTACTCATGATATACAGCTGAAATTATCTACTTTAGAAACCAATCGAGGTGATTATCAAACAACCCCTGCTTGTCAATTGTACTGTGCTGGAACTTGCGTATTGTCACTTTTATACAAAGATGGTCTGGAAATCAACAATTTCTAATAATAAAATAAGTTATAAACAGACATAATGTGTCGCATAAAGGAAATCGTTATTCGTCGGAGATTTGAATTGTTAAACCTGCAGAGACACTACGTGGTGGAGACCTGCCCACTAACGCACTGAGCCACACAAACCATTTGCGTTCTATATTTGTGATAAGGTATATAAACAAAATATATCCACAGTTATCGCGTATTTTATAAAGTGGTATTTATTATTTTATTATGACCGTGTGAGTAATATGCAGCGTTTCTCATTGCTTATGCGTACATTACGTTTCATTTTGTACATACATATTTTTACAGAATTTGTAATAATTTCGTAGATGGACATATACGACGTGAGTGAGGAACTCGGAAGTCCGCCATCTTGTCTGTCCCAACTTGTGGGTAAAGCAGACATTCATAACACGTTCTACTGTTGCGGAGTTGGGACTGGGAGTGACAGATGGAGTATGAGTGTGAGAGAGAGAGAGAGAGGGGGGGGGGGAGAGGGTAGATGTCAATGTGGCAACACCGCCGACATTTTCCACGTCTACGCCACGAAGATGAAATAGCGCGACGTGGTGTCCATCCTTCGAAATACAGATTCTTGCCTGATGGATTGGACCAGTCAATTTAACCTGGGGAAGTCCACTCTAGGTATATCTTTACTCAGTGGTCCAGGTGCGTTACACTACAGTATAAAAACTTTGAATTTGTTTTATGTATGTTCTCAGTCTTTTGGGATTTCAATTAAAGTAACTAGCTTCTGATGTCGAAATTCACGCGCATGTCAATTTATCAAATGGAGTGAAATGGGCCATTTCGTGCCAGGTACGCTCGTGTAAATATATCACTCTGACTTTTTCTCTGTCTGCCATTGCAACAGCTGCATTCATTTCCGGGAAAAAAATATATCCTTTGTGTTTCGATCTATATGAGTAATACCTAATCCACCTGTTCTGGCACAGACAATTAACATCCCGTGACATCAGCTAAATCATTCATTTAAAGCAATTAACAAGGTGTTTGAAACATCAAATTTATTCTCCCTTTTAGGCAACAAACTTTAATTTGTCGTCATTTTTGTTTACCCATGCAAATTGCTGGATATCAGTGCTATTTTAAACAGCCATATCTGTCAAAAATGTTCCCGAAACCAATATTATATGCATTATCATAACTGTGTTTTTATATAATGTCGTGTTGATATCATTTATTAAAAATAATTCTAGACAACGCATAGAGTTAAATTTTCCAGATTCTTTTGATTCCTGTGGCGGAGTGTTAGAAATTTCCGCGTTATTGGGACAAAGTTCATCTCAGAAAGGAAAATGCCTGCTGCCAGAGCAGCTAGGCGCCTGGCCTGTATGACTGGTTTTCTCTCCGCAAGACTAAGTTCTGCGAGGTAGAGCGGGATATGTTTTCTGCTCGATTCTGTAAATGCTTTTGCAAGTTCCGCCATAGCGGTCGTTATACAGGCTACCATGACATGCGTTATGACAGTTTTCCGCCTTGCAAGGTCAGATTCCACACCATGTTTGGTAATAGGACATGTCCTTTTTTTCCTGGCAGGTTCCATACCGGCTTCCGTACCTGGCCAGTCATATCGCAGTTTCAGTTCATCAACTGGAACCAAAGGACTTTGAAGCAACCAAAAGGACGCATTCATCTTGGTTATACATCCGTGAGGTTGAAACTCTTTGAAATAGATTTAAAATTCGAAGAAGACGAATTATATTGGCGATGACAAATTTTAATTACTATTTAAAAGAATACTAAATACTTAAAAAATTACATACCGCATGTTAAATTAATTCTAGAGGTTACGTATTGCTACAATTTTCTCAAAATCGAAGCGCTGAATCTAGTTCGTTTAAGTGATGGAGGTCCTAATTAAATAAAAGAGATAATTATAGTTTACTAATTTATTTACACTGGGTAACTACAAACAAATTACTCTCTACCCAATAATTTACATAAATGTTATATCTTGCTATTTATCATTAATTAATATAATCATTACAATTTAAAACAACCACGAAGGAATTAATTTAAATAAATAATTACATTTAGTCCCAGCTTACAGTGTCTCAAAACCTAATGAATTACTTTCTCAATTATATGTCCATATTTTTGAGAGTTCCAATAATTACAACAAAGACCGCATCGCACGTTCATACAGCCCCACATCAGTTTAGTCCAGGTCCCACCAGTCCGCAATGTTCTAGAGATTTCCGAGCGCCCTCATACAGAGTAGCCTTCACTCGACAGATTTCTCGCCCTCTCGTATAGACGAGACACCACCTGGTCCGCCTTCGTCTCGCAATCTCCCGTCGTCGTACGCCCATCGTCGAACTCGAACTCTCTCGGTTACCGCACTAATCAAAATAAGTCTACCGACAGACTCCCGACTTGTGGACCTCTTCAATATTTATAGGGTCGTAGGCAATTGGCCATTGATTTCTCTTAATGCCGCGTTGCTCCGAGAGTCCTAGTTCCCAGAATATTCTTGCGTATCCTCTAAATTTGTCGGCTTCCCCCGGAAGCGTAAGGGTGGGAGATTCCGTGACGCCAGCTAGGTCGCTTGTCAATCATTCCCGGCCGCCCGGCGACGGGACAGTGAACGGGTCTGCCTGAGGGAGAGGAGGCTCGAGGTTGGAACCCCCCCCCCCCTCCTTTAACAAAAGAACCGGGTACGCGCATATGGCCCGCTTCTCGTGCGACATTAGGCGCGTAACAGTACTAACTTGGTGTGTAAATGACCACTGCTTGTGTGCGAACTGGAAGTACATCTGTAAAGTTACTGCTCTCGTTACAGAGCACGAGCTTTAGGCTGAAGGCATTCAATGACAGCTCGCAGCTTCTGAGTGTATTGCCTTCCACTCGTTCACCTCCTGCTCGCCCACCTGGCGACGTCATTGGTTCCTTGTTCGTCGGAACTGATCAAGAAGTTCAACTCACATTGAAATATTGTGACGGACTGTTCCAGAAGTGCCGTCGAAGTTCCGAGAACATCTAGTGTTGTATGAATCTTCTGGAAAGGGTGCATGAGTATGGGAGGAAATTTAGGCATATATTATGTGCAGAGCGGCCGATCCTGCTAGTGAAAAGTAAGTTTATTGCTTGTTGGAAACTGCTGTTAACACTTATCCAGTTTCAGTTCACATTATGAAGTAATTTCAAGGAATGATAGCCCTGGATTATCAAAAACTTCAAAATTTAAAAATAATATGTAGAGATCCTGAAGAAAGTTATTTATATATTTTGTCGAAATTGACTACTATTTTTCAAACATATAAAAGGTATTTTTAAGGACTTTCGAAAAATTGTTTATGAAAATAGTTTGCCCCAAAAAAATGTAAAATCTCAAATGTTGTAGATTTTTATGAATTGCCTTTAATTTCAATTTTGAAATAACTTTTGAAAACGTCCAAGAGTACTGAAAATAATGCCAATTCATGTTAACTGTAGTGAAAGTTTTGATTGCGAATGTAATTTCTTGTTTTTGAATTTAAGTCGTTTATGCGGAAATATCACCTATGGCTAGAGGAACATAACTAAAACATCGAGAAATGCGATACATCCTGTTGCCTCCCACTTCTCAATCTACGTATGATTTACATCCAGCTAAAATGTCTTCTGTTTCCTGCATTGAAAGTTGGTTTTACTGAAATTTTCCATGAACGTTTTCCAGCGCTTTCGTTCGCAAACTAAGTAGAAAAACAGAACTTGAATTTTGTTTTGAGCAAGAAATTAGACTAGACATTTATAAGGGTTCTTTTTTTCTTCTTCTTCTTCTCCTTCTTCTTCGCGGTCACGACGCCGTGCTCGCAGGAGAGCTCTGAATCTTCCAGTTTACACTTACATTTCAGATTTTATTTCTGACCTTTATGATTAAATTCAAAACATATTTTTAAATAATTTTAGTATATTTCTTTATTAATAAAAATGTAATCATCCGAAACACAAAACATTATATTACTGGTGATATTAACATTTCAATACAGAATGTTTCATATTATTTAACTTTGATAATTTTATAAAAGTATAATATTTTTATACTTGTTTATTTATGACTTTTTGTAATCTACAAATTATTTAGTAATATAGAAACGTTTATCTCAAAGGATTTTTGACTAAGACTCGTGAAAAATTGAGCAAATATTAAAAACAAAAATTATATTATAATAAAAGGGAAATATAATCGACCAACTGCCAGAGCAGGTAGGGCAAGGAATTGAGCAAAATTAGTGGTTACACATTTATTTAAAAAATTTATATATTTCTTCTTTTACAAAAACGTTTCAAAAATTAATTAAAATTAGTGATACTAGTTAGAAATGTCCAATAAAAATTCGTAATAAATGAACAAACATATACTCAAAATAGCTTTTATAAAAACTATGAAATTGTGGTAATTATAATTACAAATTTTGCATTCATAAACTCTTAAAGTTCCAAATTATAAGTCAGCTGTAATAAATTAAATAATATTAAATATATGACGCGTTCTCAGAAAAGGCACCTTAGGGTGAAAACCTCTTATTTCGGGTGCTGGGCTGTTTGTGTAGACAATTCTACGGGGAATTCAATGATGCAAGTCGCACCATAGTAGCGTTTATACTCTCAGCACATTTCCTTCATATCTCGAGAACTGTCGAGTTTTCAACCTTTTTGTGGGCCTCCTGTATTCTCACTTACGATTTCACGTTAATGTACCTTTTTCTGAGATCGCGTCACATATGTAAATATTTTGGAGATATTAACGATAACTGTTTAAAGGCTGTTCACGGTAAAATGAGCACTTTTGAAAGCCCTGCTTAATATCTACTTGTACGCGTGTAAAATTAACATTGCCATGGGCCTCATCGCTTTATTCATGCATCGGCCAAGCGAAACTATGGAATTATTAGAAAAGTTATTATTTTACAAAACTGGTTATTTTTACACTTCCGTGCATTGAAAAAAAAAAAAAACAGATAGCGAAATAAATCATTTAAGATATCACAAATGGTTACCTAACACTTTTTATTCGACTTAAAGATGTGGAACTGCTTTCCATTCATCAATACCAACTTTACTGGACCCATGTCACTCGGCGCGTCTGTTAAAACATGTGCAGGCTAGGTCAGTGATTTTTTTTCTAAGGTTGATTTCAATAGTGCTCACTTTATCGCGAACAGCCTTTACCAGTGATCAAGGTTTTTCACATGCGAATTGTGTCACGTGGCAGTGGCGCGCACGGAAGCGTAGGCCTACGCCGACCCCTTATTTGGGCGCTCCATATAATTTGAACTTTCTCTTGCCATTGCTATTCATTTGCTGCCCTCCCTCCCCCCCCCCCCCCGGTTCAATTCTTTCCGCGCGCATGCGCCTTATCATCATGGCCGTTTGCCAGGACTAGCTAACGAAGCGGTGTGGTCCGTTTATCCACTTCTTGTCGGGCCGGCATTGGAAGAGGTCGTATAGTTATAGTCCATCATGCACTGTTACTTCCAACTTTTCAGAAGCCACGCTAGAGTTCTACGCTTCTATGATATTCCTCCGCATCGTACAAAAAAAAATATTAACCGAGTCAAGGAAACTACACTAAAGGGACAGCGCACCTCATTCTTGCGCCCTCAGTGTAATAATATTTTGCTTAAGAACTATTTTCTACCAGGCAATACCAACATATTATGTCTTTGTTATCACTCGTATAAATTATAAATAAAATAAAATAATAATAGATAAAGTATAGGCAATGTTTAGTTTAACTAAATGTAAGATACGTTATGTGAACACAAGAGGGTTACACATGGAATAATTGTGTTATTCAGGATATATTTAGGAAACCGCTTATCAGGTCATACATGGGGTGATTTTTCAAAGGCTTGATTCAAAAAGTGCGAAGAGATTCCTAATTGACTAAAATGTTGTAAGTTGGCAGGGTTCGGTATTCGTCAAACTGGGGGAATTTCCCTTATTCTCTGCCGTTACATGAGTGGTTGGGGGAGGGAAGCACGCTGGCTCCAAATGATTAGTGGTAAGAAAATTCTGTTTCGGACCCGGCCCTCGAACTTATTTTACGGCCGCGGAGCTTAGGTGGTGTTGCATTATGTCAAGTCCCGAGGCAAACGTTGCAGCTCTATTTTTTTTCCATTTCTTGTCCGTGTTCAAAATGTTCTGATGTGGCAAAGGTCTGGGCGGGCTGGTGATCCTTCGACCCTACTTATTTGACGAGCATTTCCAAGCCCGATCTTATGTTTTAGGTTAGCCTTGTAGGTAAGGGTTTGTACTTGTAAGAATATCTGTAATTCCTGTTAACAGCTGGTTGACGTGTTTTCTTATGTTCGGTCTATCGAGAGCTTGTCAGTTGAGACGATAGTAACTAACTAATGCTTAGAACTGTTGTCGTAGTGTCATTGCTTTAGAAACAGCGTACTCTTTCCTTGTGTTTCGTAAATTCATGATTCAAAAGAAAAAATGTATATATATATATATATATATATATATATATATATATATATATATATATATATATATATATATATATAGTGATTGAGTTTATAATGTCAAACGAATAATAGAAAATTGTCGCCTGGCCTGGTGGGTTGTGTCGCATTTGATCGTGCAATTCTTCGCTTAATATCTCATTTAACATAGTAACAATATAAATTTAGTAATGTAAATTCGTGGAACTACAGTCATATTACTACATCTCAAAATCATAGATTCGATGGTTATACATAAATATATAAAATTTAAGAGCCATAGTATTTTTTTTTATGGGGTTTACCCGCAAAGCTATTGTATTCAGAATTTTCATAATTTGCGTCAGTTTCATCATCTTCTGCGTTGGCACTTGTTTCTCTATATAATTGCTAAACATATTAAACACTGGGAAATTATATTACATAGTTTTTATGACAACAAATTAGTACCACTAATCTGTATGTTTTCTTGAACATGAATTGACTGTGAATTACTAAGTGGGCCGATTACCATATATTTTTAGTAAATTATTCAGTTATTTTTGTATTAGAGCAAAATATTACGAACATACTACAAATAAATGAGATGAGTTGTATGTAATTTTTGTCACTAAAAAAAATTAATACTACGTAGCTGGTTATCTGTAGTAAATAATTTTTTTATGTAAGAATAAAATTTAATTATCCACAATATTATAAGATAAACCTTATGCTGATATGAAAATAACCTTGAATAATAAAGAGCAGCATCTAAAATTTGCTCAGAAGATGTTCTTTAATGATGATACAAACTTGTAATCTCACAACAAAAAGCTGTTAAACGAAATATAATTAATAGTTGAAAATGAGCAATATGTAGGCCTAAATAAAAGATCATTTGTGCAAGCAATTTTGCTAGTTGTTATATATGTTGCACGCACGCAAAATTAATTTTGAATTGATTACTTTGTTACAACACTATCGCGTAATAAGTTGTAAAATCTGTATATGCGCCATTTTGAAAATAAGTGTCTGACACGGAATCTATCAATTTATTGTCTATACCGTACTACTACTTATATGCCAAATTGAGTAAGAATGGTCAATTTGACAAAAAAATTTTTACCCTTTTTTGCAAGATAGCGCCACATAAAAAATAAAATTTAATGTTATATCTCGGGGAAACAATCCCTCGTTGCGTAGAAAATATGGCACTCAAGTAATACTGCGGTAAGTAATATAAACTTATATGTTCTAATGGGTGAGGCATTTATTTTCAAAATGGTTGTATAAACAATTTAGAATACCATGGTATATCTACGAAACTGTGTATCAAATTTCCACTTCACTTTGCATGCTAGCACTATCTATTACAATTTGCCAAACCAAAGAGTATCTTGTCGCCATTTTGTAAGAGTGACGCGCGAATAAGTAAAGTTTTGTCATATATCTGGAAACAATCAACCAGTTCGTTCAAAATTGGGCAAATATGTAATGTAGTAGGCAATATTAATTGGCGGGCTATGTTTTAAGCGGGCCAGGCTCTTATTTCCAAATAGCGACAATACCAGCGTATTAGCATAGTACGCAATATCTGTAAAACGACGTAACCAATTTCATCTTATATATCTAAGCAAAAATCAAATGAGCGAATAGATAAACTCATCTGCCAGCCATTTTGGAAGATAGCACCACATGAAAAACTAAGTTTTAATGTACTATCTCGAGAAATTATTAAATGATACCGACCGAATTCAGGCGACAAATTACACCTTCGTAGTCTACCTAAATGTACATGACTTATGGAGGTAGTCGCATATTTTCATAATCTCAGGAATGTAAAAATGTTATGTCAGTATGCGACGTGAACCAAACAATTTCAACCGACTTAATATCTATAACAAACATAGAATGTGCCAGTGAATCTCCGTTTTGTTTTCCAGTAACGGAGATACCACCACATGAGCAAAAATAGAGTTCTTCTGTCGTACTGAGTGTCTGGTACCAATCAACTGATTCCCATCGAACTTGAACTTTTCATACTGTTAGTGATAGATTAGGCCCGGTTTAAAGTGTTGTGGATATATATATATATATATATATATATATATATATATATATATATATATATATATATATATATATATATAGGTAGTTAATGAATAAATAAAAAATCCTTTATCCAGCAGACTTGTGAAGAGTGACTGTAGTCTTATTAAAAGACTCATGCTATATACATGAATATCTTTATTGTCTGCGTGTAAAGGAGATGCAGGATGCATATTCTTCATTCTCTTTTACTTCAAGTTTTTGGTTTAGGGAAAATCCTGCCCTTAACCGCATGGGACATGACCGCCAAGATGAAGGAGCAAGATCAACTTAGAGCTACAATCCGAGCGGCAATTATGACCACTTGAATGAACACTCGATATGAGTGCTCGCCTGAAACACAATAATACAAGTCGCTTTTTATTAATGTATAGTTTAAGTTATTTTCAACTTCAAAAGCCGACCTCTAGTGGCGCAGTCGGTGAGTGCGCCGCCTGTCAAGGGTGCCGGAGGTTCTGGGTTCGAATCCCAGGCAAGGCTTGGGCGTTTGTTGAAGTTAGGATATTGGTAAGTGTGCAAGCCGTCCTCTGGCAATCTTTCATGCGTAACACCGGGAGACGTTAACCAGCCCTTTCCAGTCAATCAACTTTAAAAATATTGAATCTTATATGCATATGACACCCAATAACGGGACCCCCGTTTGGTTCAGTTGTCAAGAGACACGGCACTTTGCTCATGGTTCTCTCGGTCGATCCCTCCTCGACACCAAACTGGAGGGGTAAGTGTGACGACATTCGTGTTGTGTGTCATCCATAAGGAGGGGGGGTGGGGGGGGGGGGGTTCCACTGCGGTGGCGCAGAGGTCATTGCTCGCCTCCCACCAAGGCGAACCGGGTTAGAGAACGGGCGGGGTCGATCCCGGTTTATCACACGTGGATGTTCGTGCCAGACGACGCCGCTTTTCAGCGGTCTGCAGTTCTCCCACCCTTGCGTCCCGGCGCTGCTCCATGCGCACCTCCCTCCGCCCTCATCGGCTCTCGAGACCTCTTCACGCCGCTCCGGTGAAAGCCAGTTCCCTTCCCGACTTATCATTTCCTCGCTGCTCCACTTCTATCGCTCACCATGACGTTTCTTGAGGCTGGCTGGGCCGAAGGGTGGCGTGGGGTGTAATGGAGAAGTTTGAGCGGCTCTTAAGTTTGAAGTAAGGCAACTGCGCACGGAGCACAGCATCGACTATACAACGTGAAGAACTCATAACAAAGTAGTACAGACACCATAAAAATTGTGATAAATTCTATTTGTACTATATATGAAAGAAGAATGTCTGTATTTTGCAAAATTATAAAATATTTTACTAAAATATACTTTTTAATGTAAAAAATTAAGCGATTAAAATAGTCTGTATTTTTAACAAAATTTAAGCGTATTTACATTTAAGATACTTCAGAAAGCTAAATTTGCAATAAAATCTTCGTCATGGAATATCGTCATAATATTTGCTATGATTGTGTGTAAGAAAATTGTAATAATATAGTACGAAACAATTTATGTGCGTCCATTTCTCATAAGTATGTATGGCTTAAACTGACCTATATAAAGTTAATTATAAAATTCATATAATACATTATTGCTATGATTTTATTACACATGCTCACATACAATATTAATACGATCTTTCTTGAAGAATATTTTCTACTAATTATGATTTCCAAAGCATTCGAAACTGAAATGCGCTTAAATTTTGTTAAAAATTACCATCTATTTTAATCGATTATTTTTTTACATTTAAAAATATGTATTTTAATGTAATATTTTATAATTTTCCCAAATGTATACTTTCTGATTTTAATATACAGCATAAACCACACTTTTTTTTTTTGACAATTTTCATCATGTCTGTACACACTTTTGATGAGTTATTAACATTGTACAGTCCGGTGCAGTTCTTAATAGGCAGTTTCTTTACTTCAACCTTGACATCCAGTTATTGAGACCCGATGAGGGTTAAACGAGGTGAGTATGGAGCAGCGCCGGGATGCAAGGGCGGGGAAGCGGGAGATCCCCGAGAAAACCCGCCGACCAGTGGCATCGTCCCGTACAGTCGGACACGCGAGAATCCACGGCCGACCCCGCCGGGAAACGAAGTCAGTTTTCCCTGGCGGGAGGTGAGCACTCTAACAGTTACAACAACAACAACAACAAACCCACCCCCCCCCCCACCACCACCCGAACGAAAGGTATTCTTCTTGGTTAGGACATTCTCCATTCCGTTATATTACTGGACCTATTTTAAGGCAACAACTATATGGTGCTTTGTGTTCACAACTAACGTATTAGGTTTTTACGTAGAAGCACGGTGAATTTTGCGTTAGTGAAACATCCAGCAATCTGTCATATATATATATATATATATATGACAGATTGCTGGACGTTATATATGAATTGTAAATATAGCAATATTCAGAAACATTTTGCTTGTGCTCGGTGAAACTTTTTCGTTGGGCCAGTTCACTTAGGAGTTATGAAAATTTTACGAAGATGTTTCTCGTTACTCTTTAATGCAGTGGTAGATATTGAATGCAGCAAGGTCTCCTATTTAAAATTATTATTAAATTTTGTTCCCCTGCGTGCTTTTGAAACGTTCTTCCCGCGTGAATAATACACCTTTTTTCCTTCTTGACTTGCGGGGTGAAATGAAATATATGTATTAAAAAAAAGTATCTGCTTCTACTGACTCATAAATTTTCATAATTAATGCAGGATACCCGTCCGAGAGTAACTCAGGATTAGGTAATAAAAAGCACCGTAAATGTAGATCGTAGCGATAGCAAAGGAGCAGGGAAAGAGTAGCTAAGGAAAGCAGTTGAAGAATAAATTACGTGAAATTTTTAATGTATCGCGAAGGTCTGCGTGCGAATTTACCATCCTTCATCTGTTATTAATAATTACAGAAAAGCCTCATGTTTATTTTATTCAAAGTCATGATTTCCGCAGGCTGAGTTCGCCGAAAAGAGGTGTTTTAAAATGCGTGATGAATAGTCAGCGTTCACGCGAATTAATTAAAGTTTTTAAATATATTATATATCTATGATAGGTATTTATTTTTAGTAGGTTTTCTCCCGTCAACGTCGCTTGGCTGGCGTTGTATTTGATGTTGAACTAGCTTGCTTAAACATTTTATTACGTTTTCTAAAACAGAACTTTAATATATCGTGAAACAATACAGCGCTCTCATAAGTGTGTTGGCAGTGAAAATTTACTACTTTTATTCTCTCGGTGGATTTTAGAAAGGATTTTTTTTTTTTTTTTTTGTAATTTCTAGCACTAGTTTCGGGAAGCTATATTATTTTCTTTCATAAAGTCTCTAAATTTGTCACAAAAATGCAGATTTTGAAAGCGTAATTATAGCTCTCCTGTACGATAAAAATAAGGAATGAATTTTGGTTAACCCAAAAAATTTTGTATACCAAGCCTCTTGTTATATATATATATTTTTTCAGTTCTCTTCAGTAAATATCAAACACTACGAAAAGCCTAACGTTGTAATGGGGGTGCTTTACCAAGAAACCGCAAATAAATTTATAGGAAATACTCTAACTGTACATATACAATATATCCCTCTCTATAGTTATTATTATTTAACCTACCTGGAATGTTTTAAAAGACATCAGTATATTTCTCAAAACACAATTACTCGTTGGTACTTCACAGTATCATTAACATGTTTATATAACATTGTCAGTTAAATACAAGAAACAATGATTAATATTTCAGAAATGTTATTTCTAAAACTTATGAATTAACTTTTAATTAACATTGCCCTTAGAAAATTTTCCAATGCAACCAATTAGTCGTTACAAAAATAGCTGATAGTGTTAATGAAAGTAAACATGTTTAATTAGCACCGTTGCAAACAATTGACTAGCAGCAAGTTTTTAAAAATATATTCTTCTCTTCTTCTCTAATTTAGGATATTTTTTCTTCTTTGAGTATCATCGCTCTTAACTGCTCCTTTTCCAGCTTTGGTTTCCCAGTTCACCTCTTGCATTGTGCATGATTAAATCGCGTCTATATCTTTAACCCTACTGCCTGACGATAAGAGAGGCTTATGAGATCACTTTCATGTCTGTGTGCATGTGTGTGCATGTATGTGTGTATGGATGTGTCACTAATGTATGTAAGTGCATTTGTGTTCCACCATTTCAATTTTTCACCTCATGAAACGAGATTCACCAAATTCAGTACACATATAATGCTAACTAAGGACACCTGACTTTTATAGTTTTCGACCACGCCAGGCACTTACTTTAAAAATGGCGGCCATTTCAAAATTTAGGCTCACATGTAATATCTCGGAAACCTTTCAATCGATTTAACCAAATTTTTCATTATGACAGCCCAAGTTGTAAAAACTGAATTCAGAGTTGAATGAAGTTGTTGGTCCGCCAATCTGAGAGATAGCGCTACATGAAGAAATAAAAGTTTTACGTTACATCTCAAAAGCTACTGAAACCAATTTTCTCCAAATTTGGCACATATGCAATGCTATGATAGGCCAGATAAATGTAAGTAATTGAACTGCATTAAGCATTTATTTTCAAAATGGCAATCATACAAATAATTAAGTTTTATTTGGTATAAGTACCATACCTTTTGACCAATTTTAACCAAGTTTTGTACGCTGACAGTATCTATTACAAGAATTACATAACCAAAAAACAACCACATTTTAAAGTAGCATATTATGATTAAATAACATTTTTGTGTTAAATATCGGGAAATAATAGACAGATCGCAACCAAATTTGGCAAATAAGTGTACTGCGACAGTTGATATGTGCAAATATGACCCAAGTATGTCAGACTCTTATTTTAAAAATGACGGTCATCCAGATATTTGATCATAGTATGCTATATCGCCAAAACCATATAATCAATTCCAACTTAACTTTGTATACTGGGAGTATATATTCCAAAAACATAAAATGTGTCTACAGAGAGACTATTTTGTCTTCAATTTTCTAAGATAGTGCTACAAAAATAAATAAAATTTGTATGTGCTATCTCGGGAAACAATTTATCGATTACTACCATATATGGAAAACAATTAGTACCGCGGTAGGTGATGTTTACTTTTATGTTTAAGGTTTGTCAGACAATTATTTTCAAAATGGCGGCCATATTGCTATTTCAGTTTCGTATGTTATGTCGTCGAAACCATGCTATTAATTCCAGTGAAACTTTGTATACTGGCTGTATATATTACAGCCATCAAATGCGTCCACACAAAATCTCTTTGTTTGTCAGTTTGAAAAATATTATCAAAAGAAATATTTAAATTATGCGATATATTAAAAAAATCGTACCTAATTCGGCAAATAAGTAGCACTATGGCAGGCGTTGTAGCCTGATAAACTTTGAGCTGGTCAGGTATACATATTTTCAAAATAGCGACCATGTAATATTTTATGTAAGAATTTTTTATCTACAAAACAGCAAAACAAAATTCAACTTAAATTTGTATGTTCTCAGTATCGATTGCATCCATCAAAACGGTTTACACAAATAATTATTTCTCCGTGATTTTGTGCGCTAACCCCAAGAAATAATGCCATTATTCTGTCGTATCTCGGGAATAAATCCCCCGATTTCTTTCAAATTTGTCGAAGAAGTTTTGCTGCGGGTGGCCATATTAAATTATGGGTTTAAAGTGTGTAAGTCTCTTATTTTCCGAATGGCGCATAAACAAGCATTTTATCTTAGTGTGCTGTATCTACTAAGCAATGTAACAGATTTATATTTAAGTTTCTTTATTGTATCTATGGCAATCATCAGATGTGATATTACATACACTTTTTGTCTTCCATTTGCGAAGATTGTCATCTGAACAATATGGGTTTGATGCCATATCTGAAGAGCTAACCAACCGATTCATACAAGAATTTCACGAAGTTTTGCCACAGTAAAGTATGTAAATTAGCATGTGTTTTGTGCGGAGGCGTGTCTTTATGGAGTTTATATAAACAATTAATATTAATTTGATATATCTATGAAACCTTACAACAAATTTCAACCAAATTTTGTACGTAAAAAGTATTAATTAAAAGCATTATTTATGCATACTGATATCCACTTCTGCCAGATTTTTGCAAGATAGTGTCATGTGAGTAAATAGAACTTTTTACCTTTATTTCCGGGGAAATTCAACTAATTTACACCAAATTTTGCACAACCTCAGAAGGCCATGTTAAGTCACGTGTTCTAAATAGGGGTAGGCATTGATTTTCTAAATGTTGGTCATATAGATATTTTGATTTTTTTGGCATATTTATTTTACAATTAACGTCTTGACTCATAACCGGCCCCGGATCACAGCAGTGACAGTTCATCATTATATCCAGGAATAAATAGCGATATATTTCGTGAAACCACAATATGAATTTCTACCAGGGAATAATACAGTTACTATACTAAGTATAGTAATGAAGTTATTTTCTATGAGGATAAATTAAAATACCTTACACACCAATGACGTTCTTGGCTTAACCTACAAATTTGCAAGAAAAAAAGGCTAAAACATAGGGTAAAACATATAACAGGGTTAAAATACCGAGTGAAAACAAAATTAGCTTTTATGTACTGATATTACTTTTGTAGACCATAAAGGTATGTAGCACACTTTACCATGCACCGTAAACATTTTTTTTGTTGCAATTTTTACTAATAAATTGTTTGTAAGTTTACAAATGCTTGTAACAGTACGAAGATTTGTCTTGTAAAACTGCTCGTTTGTAAAACTGCGAGGACAGTGTTTGTAGTAGAGCTCAAGATATGTTTGTTCAATACTGATCCGTATCCACGCGCTTTAGCAAAATGGCGGACACTCAACCAATATCGTAAAACCGTATGCAGCTATTTGTGTAAAAACTGTGAGTAATGTAAAGTGTAGTTGCGTGCAGAATAAAATGTATTGCCAGTTTGAATAACGTAAAACACTTAAAGAACTCAAATAATAATAATAATAATAATAAAGCGACAATTTCAATTAAACAGGACCGTATTACTCATTAACTCTCTAAGTTTTCTAGCGACACGGAACTCTTAAAATGACCGGCGAATGTATTCTTCTTAACCGAATAACTTCCTTAACATTTCTTAAGTACTTGGAGTTATATTTAATATAAAAATAAGCTCTCAGCACGTAAGTAAAGTTGTTCTGATGATTTCTCTGCCCCCATAGCTCAGGGATAGAGTGGGTGACTTGTTGTCGGGGGGGGGGGGGGGGGGGGTCGTGAGTTCACGCCCCGGTCCCTCCACGGTACATTTTCAGTTCCCTTGTCTTACTGGGAATTTGTCAACAAGTCGGTCTAACTGAGCTCGTCAACACAACAACAACAAAAATAGTGGTTAAAGGTGCAGGCTAATTGTGTACTAGATGTGGGTTTCTTGTCCCCGTGCTGGCAAAGTGTTTTTTTTTTTTTTTTTTTTTTTCATGAAATATTTTTTCAAAATATATTCTCTTTTATTAATCAATCACATATGATTTGTAGAAGAAAAAATATTTTATGTACTAAGTTGTAATACATGGCTTTCACTTGTACGTTACAAATATATGCTTTGCAGATTTTACAAGAAAATTTTTGTAGTTTTACAAAGGAATTTCTTGGCAACTGGGTTTCCAAGGTTTTTTATTGTAAGAGTAGAGACATTTTCTTAGTGTGCTATGTCACTATTTCGTATGTCTGAACTTATTTGTTAGCTGTACAAAAATTTTTCATCTGCGTAGGCCTTTACTGAAGGGAAATTTCGAAAAATTTAAATAAATAATAAGGCATTTTGTATTTAAAAGAAGCTTCTCAGCATTTTAAATAACTAATTATTTGAACTAACCCCACCACCGAAGTTAGATGACTTCACATTATGAATCTACCGTAAATGAATGACCTTCCGACAGCTGCTGAGCACCTGGTACGCTGCGACTGTGTCGTTCCTAACGCGTGACGTCAGACATTCGTTTAGAGCTGGAAATAGCAAACAGTCGTTCGTAGCCGATATGTGTAACTTAATTCGAAGGAAGGAGGTGCCCTACAAGTTGCCCCCAGGCAATAGGCTCTTCAAATGCGTATTTAAAGGTTTTTGCTATGAGTTTCATGTCATGTGGGTTAGAAGACATATTTGTTTGCATACCGGTGCAGAAACTGTGCAGAAGAGTATGCGAAAGTAAATTATCATATAAATAAATTATTGGTCTGCGCGTAACCCAAGGGTCCTATGTACTGAAACGTTTTCTGTGAAATCGTTGTTTGCGCGTAAACGCGTCTCTCGGTAAATAAGTGTTCTGTAAATGCGAAGTTTTGCCAGAAAGAATTAAAAACCAGTGTCTATATCGCTATCTTATTATGTTTATCATATTAAGTATATTAATGGAGAAAAAAATCGTGAAAGTGGTCAAATATCGCTTTCCTGTGAAGTTTCTCTAGGCGGTACGAGAAAAGTACGATTATCCGCAGGTAGTTTGATCTGTGTAATTTCTTCGCGTGTAATAAAATCCCACAGTTACAGATATAATTTACAGAGTAAAGCGTTAGGACGGAAACACTGCACGCCTTGCGCGTAGGAGCGATGAGGCGCCAGGCGTGCGTGTTAGTGTCGCCCGTATCGCTCCCTCGCTTCTTGACCGTGGACGCGCAGCTACACAGTCCTCTTTAACACGCATATCTCGATCTGTTTTCCATACTTGATGCTGAGAAGTGCTGGGACGATAAGAACGGGAATGCTATGCACATCAAGTTTGCTATCGCCGCTAAGTGCCAGACACTAAAGTGGCTTTCAGCGTACTCGTCGTGTTGCTTGTATCTGCGGGACTTTAAGCAGTGACCCCTGTCGTTTTACAGATGGATAATGTGAAGCAAAGATCAATCCAGGATACCATCGTAATTTTGCTCGTGTTCGTGTAGTTTACGTTAAGATAAGGCAGCCTGTTAAAGCCTTTTTTACTTGTGTTGGAGAGCTTCAAATTATCTGGAGTGTACCTTTCTTTCTTTATCTGGGATATGTTTTCTCCCCGTAGACAAATAGGAGACAAGTTTAGTAGTTTAGTTAAAATACCGTCAATTAAAACATTCTGCAATAGAGTTAGAACACTGCTTATGTGGGCAATTTAATGTGCCCGCAGATCTGATGCTAGATAATATGCATTCCATAGTGGGAATACATAGTTTTATCTGAAGCTAATAAATATTTTTTTTTCAATTTCTTATCTGCAAAGAAAACATTCGCATACTTGAGACTGCTTATGATTAGTTTTATTTATATATCACGCAGGTTGGCGTCATCATATTGGAGAGCTTCTAAAATTTCGAAAAACTTCACTGTGAAAATTAATGGGAAAATTACCTGACACGTGTATGGTAATATTCGTAAACTTGTGGGGGAAACAGTTTTATTTACAGGTAATGTAAAATTGCCACACACTGGAGTAAAATTCACGTACACGGTAGTGGAACATACAATACATGGATGGGAAAATTACATTACGACGTGTGCATCTCTTCAGCATTGTCTCGACAGCTATAGGCTGTTCACTGTAAAGTGAGCACTTTTGAAAATTCTCTCATTTTGAACAATAGTCAATAAACATATCCTATTTTAACCATATATGGAAAATTCCTAGTGCAGTTAAATATATAAGCTGTGTTTATTACTTACATGGCAATACTTATGTCAAAAAGTGTTTAAAGGATGAGAAATCGTTGAAAGAAGAAAGTACCTGGGGCCTCAAATGTGCTCATTTTACCGTGAACAGCCTATAAGTGGGGGGACGGGCGGACGAAACAGCCCTTTAACACGCTAATTCTCGCCGACGCTATCACGTTGTCGTCGTGGTGTAGTGGACAGCGCATCGGCCTATCGTGGTAGAGGAAAATGGTTCGCGCCCACCCCCCAGCAAGTGACGAGGACTGTAGTGTAGAGGTGTCGGTTATTATTCCTCAGAGGATATAGGTAACGAAATTGTTAAGTAGTTAACATTATAATTACTCCGGGATATCTGTTGATATAAATAAATTATACATTGCAGTTAATTTTCCCTTACTTGTATAATATTGTCCTCTCACTTTTGTCAGGTACTTTTTTCCGTACGAATAGGAAATAGTTCTTTACTTGCCATATAATTTTACTCCACCTTTAAGAGGTGCCTGTACCTTAGGTGTAGAGGTAATTTCACCCCAATTTCTTTTGCAGTGTTTTATTGGTTCTGTGGTATCCAGAAGCTCACTAACTGAAGAGTGTAAACATAGAACGTACCACTATATTAGTCGTCGCTACACACATTTCACCGATAAAGTGGCACGGTGAGAAATACCTCATATTTACAGAGTGCAACGACGGGGAAGACTGCAAACTATTTCAGTGCATTGCGCCTGAAAGGCGATACATCATTGTATGCTCTGGTTACGTCCTCCCGCAGCGCTCCAATGATTTCGTACTTCTCTCGCGTGGAATAGGTGGTCCTCTTTAAGCAAGAAGATGTGTGACTTCGAAACTGTGTCTAACAAAACTGTCAGAAATGCACGAAATAAGTTACATATTAAAAAAAGTAATTATATATGTTGTTTCAGTGTTATTTATTGTTCTTGAATTTATTTAATAAAATGATTAAACTTCCATTAATACTAACCTACTATTAATTAAACTTCGAAAGAATTAAAATTTTTATGATTAAAAATCACATGAAGCAAAATAAAAATTAACCCTTCATCAGGCTGTATTATTATAGTTATTACACTGATTTGATGTAATGAAAAAGTCGTAAATTTTTTGCTTATGTTTTTATTAATTGACTTAATGCATATACTTTTCAGCTACGTAAATTACAAGTGTTATAACTGAAATGGTAATCCAAAAAATATTTATTAAGAATATGTTTTAATATTGTTACTAATTTCTCTATTACATACGAAAAGAGTAATTTTTATGACGTTTATGTTTAGTGAAGAATTTTCGAAAAATCTGCTTTACGCAGCAATCAGAACGGCAATAGAATTAAAATTTAATTGAAATTGACTTTTAATTATTTTTTTAGAAATGTTTTAATAGGTAAATTTATTTTGCAGTGTTACTAAACATATAATTCTTATTTGATATGAAACGTAATACGTACTTGCCTGGCAATGTTCGCCGTGTGCGTACGACTTTATAGTGAGCGCACTACATGGCGTAGAACCGGGCGCAGTTCTCCATTGCAAGTTTTTCTCCTTCTTCCTTACATGTTACTGGAAAAAGTGATGGTCACTGGAAAAAGTGATGGTCGGCAATGAAGTCACGTACACTTAAACACGTCTTGGGAAACACGTTCGCAATACGATGTGTGTACTTCTTGACTAGAAAGTGTCGCACTCAGAAATGATCTCTCATAAGTTATTTCCAACAACTAGCATACGCGTTGCAGTCCAGTGAAGAAAAGTCTGCACCGCTTACATTGAATACTGTTATTGAAAAGCAGTATCGTTTGACGTGTAAATGTCAGTGCTATGAAAACAAATAAACAAAATTTTCAACGTGTTATTACTCTTTAACAAAATGAACATATATTTGGCTATTTTAAGTTCCCATACTGAATATCTAAATAATAGTGCAGTGCATACCGCAATGAAAAAGTAAACCCTCAGTCGAGGAAATCATGTTTATTTTCTGATTTTAGTTGACTGTTGTCATTTACAGACATTAATTCGTAATGAATCATTAATAATTTCATGAAATCAGACAGTTAAATTTTTACTAAATGTTAAGTTTCTCAGTATTGTTTTATTATACCAACTAAAGAAATAAATCTGAGATGTTAAGAGTTATTTAGTGTTTATTATTGTAGAACGAATTATAAAAAATTGAAAGACTTGTTACTTTCAGTGGAAATAAAATGAATTTCATGCGTAAGGAAATTAATTTCATGACGTATGGGATATAAGTAAAAGTTCTTACAGATATAATGTTTTTATGAAAACCAATTTGTTTTTATATTGTTCCGATTAGTAGCATTATTTTAATATTAATTCGACTCTATTTGTATCCACATGATCTTAATATTTTTATTTTTTTAATAACTTATCTGAACGTTTATAACAGTTTAGTTCCACTAGAATAAACTGCTGTTCTTTTTTTTTTTTTTTTTTTTTTACCATTTCGGTTATCAATTATTACATAACATTTAAACAAAATGTATTTATCCAAGTTAATCACAGTCATGCACTATTATTCAAATACACTGAAGTATTTATGATATGGGATGTTCCTGGTTAATTTATAATTTTTGAAAACATAGTTTACGAACTAATTTTCTTTCTCGTGTTGTATATTTGTGTCCTATTTAAAGTTCACATGGCCGGGGGCCTGTGCACTTTATTCATGGCCATCTAAGTAATACGACAGAATTGTTAGGCCTTCCTATTTTACTACATGCGAATTCAAACTCTGGTATGTACACAACTTGAAACACTTCAGGGGCACGCGGTAGAGCAATGGTTAGACCACTCCCGCCAAGACGAACCGGGTTCGAGTCCCGGCGGGGTCGCTCCAGCATCTTCGCATGTGGGAATATTACTGCGCCTCGGGGATCTCCCGTTTCCCCCCGCCCCTGCATTCCGGCGCTACTCCATGGCCCCACCTCGCTTCACCCTCATCGGCTCTTAAGACCTCGATGTTGAGAGACGCTGAACTCTCTCCACTCCACTATTTCACGGGCCGCACGTTTAAACATATTACAGCACCACGTCACTCGATGCCAAATTGACTGGAAGCCAGCATGAGAGTGTCTTAATGTGACATGTATGTAGTTCATGGAAGCGACATTTTCCAAATATTTGTTCCGAAATTGCTCTCTTTACCGCGAACAGTCTAGATTGCTCAAGTAAATTGAAAACACTCCGACTTCCAAACATATTTTAACATCTGAACTATAACAGTTAATGTACTTCTAGGGATATTTTTTCCACGCTTGCTAGGTAGGACCCCGCACATCGTATGGAACACATTTCGATTCAGGTGGTGTTTTTTTATTGAAACTCATATATATAGAAATATCACCAAAAAAAACCTAGTTAATTTGGTCCCGGTTCGAACAGAATCCTTAACTTATGAGTCACTTACAATAACGTCATGATAAATTAACCAATTTTCTAAGTATTATTTGATAGTATCATTCAGCAATTTGGTCGGTAGCTCAGAAAGAAGAACGTTGTAAAATCTATCGAAATGAAAAAGTGAATTAAAATGGAAATTCGATTTTTTATTTCACCTCAGTTAGCGTTCCAAATTACTCTTCTGTGGGGTGCTTATTCTAAAATGACCAGTGTCCACTACCAACAAATATTTTCCGCGGCAGATTCCAGCAGTAACCTTTGTAGCAGCGCTGAAGTATAGTGGAATGTTATGCTGGGAAAACAGAGTTACATTCACCGACAGTGAAGAGCACAGACCTGCCATGGAATTAAAAGATAACGTTAATATGTCGGCAGCATTTTTACGTGGAAGGAGATTAGGGCTGGGGAGGGGGGGGGGGGGGGCGCAAAACTCCGCGTCCGTAAACATTCTCCGAATTCCGTTTCGCTGGAGCGGTGAAGTAGTTCAAGGGCTTACGTTGAGCAAGGGGGGGGGGGGGGCTTGTGGGCGGACGGATCGTTTTGTTGGAAACGTTAACAACACTCCAGCGCGCGCCAGAGGAAGGGAGATTATCGCATGGACTGACGCAGGTCGCAGGGTCACTGGAAGCTCTGTGACCTGCTATTTCGCAGCACTGGAGCTAGCATGTATGGAGCACAGAGTTTAGAACACAACGGATGTACAACAAAACTTCGAACGGTAAACGTGTCGTGGGCGTTTAATCCTGCAAATATGACTGTTTTTTTTTTTTTTTTTTTTTTTTAAACCTGAATTTACTCTTAAACGCATGACATACAATTTTGTCGCCTCTGGAAGCACGAATATTGAAAAATAATTATTCTGCGAGAAAAAAAGTACATAATTTACAACGAATTCATTATGCTTTCTGATTATATATATATACATATTGTTCGAATAAGAAAAATGCCATACATAAAAATTATGTATATATGAGTTATGAATAACTCTTTTAAGACACTTTTTTTTAATATTTGGGGGAAAAAAATTGTAGTTTTTACACGTCACAGAAAGAGTTACATTATTATTCGTGCGCGTTTTAAGGTAAAAATAATAAACCATATGACTCTTAGACAGAAGATTTTTTGTTGTATATACTATCCACGCGTTTAAAGGTGTTTCGTACAAATGAAAATGTTCGTGTTTCTGTATTCATACCACTTCAGTTTCTGTTAGTGTTCGCCAATTTTTATCTTCGCTTAAATCCTTTCAGCATTTTCCGGGCGATAACTTGAAAGGCGCCAGGTTGTCGTGTTTCGTAAAAGGCGTCACGTGGCGTTAGTGTGGTGAGATTGCATAACTGGCAGGCACTCCAGACTGCGGCCTGCGATATTCTCCGATCACGCAATGCGCTGAAGAGTCGGGCGTCCACCGCCACAGCTGCGCACATGACGTACTATATCAAATTCACGACATCCGCCTGTGCAAGCAAAGCCATTCTGTAAAAAAAAAAAAAAAAAACACTTTCTTTGCCACAGTGCAAATTGTGTTGCGGCAAAGAAAATTTTTTGTTTAAATATTTACCACTGCAAAGTAGCTTTGCCGCAAAGAAAAGTTTTGTTTAATGGTAACAAACTAATTGCATTATCGTAACTATAATTTCACTTAAAAAAAACGAGGTAAAATTCCCTTACATGTAAGGGAAGCTAATTATCTCCACATGTAAGGTAAAATTACCTGTTAAATGTAGAGTACATTTACATAACATGTAAGGTATTATTCCCTAATCGTACGGAAAAGTACCTGACAAAAGTGGGGGAAAATTTCCATACAATTAAGGCAATAATAACTATATTGTATAATAAAATTAATTTAAAAATAGCCCGGAGTTATTAGACCGGTTAGTTTTTTTTATTACTCATATCCTCCATGAAACAACGACCGAAACATCAACTCTAAAACCCTCGACATTTGCGGGAGGCTGGGCGCGCCCCACGGTCCTTTAGCACGCTACGCCGTTGCGCTGTCCATTACACCACGAAGACGATATGGCACGATGACGATATGATTGTTCTTCCGGCCGTCTTCCCACTTAGTAGTTGGGACTATTCTGTAGAGACGCACGTGTCGTAAGGTAATTTTCGCATCCATTTATGAGGTTTTCCACCGCTAGGTACGTGAATATCACTCCGCAGTGAGATAATTATACCTTACATATAAAATAGCTATGTTGAAAAGCTTGCATGACTAAAAAGTAAAAATTAATTTTAATGTAAAAAAAATATATGAAATACGATTATCAAATAGTCACTAAATGACTAGGATATCCACACGTCGTAAGGTAATTTTCCCGTCCATGTATGGGATTTTTAACTACCATGTACGCGAATGTTACTCCAGAGCACGGTAAATTCACCTTACACGTAAGGAAAACTATGTTTCCCATACAAGTTTGCGAATATTACGTTACACTTCTCAGGTAATTTTAGCATATTTTTTTTACAATGCTATCACTAATCTTTAAGTTAAAGATCATTGAAGTTTTAGTAAAGCAAGTTTTATCTTACAGCAAACGTAAAATACTTGGTTGTATTAGGGTAAAGAACATTTTTTAATGAACATATTTGGTAACACTAAAGATATATTTAAAAAAAACTTTTCTTTGCTGTTAAGCAATATTTCTTTACCGCAAGCTAAAGAGCCTCAAAGAAATTTTTTTCTTTGCTGTAAAGAAAATGTTTTTACCGTGCACGTGTATCGAGGTAGAGGCACATTACTCTGACTGATATTTGCACGGAACTAGTATCCTACCCAGAGCACTTAATTGTCTCCCTAAAATATTTCTACGCCACTTGCTGACACAATATATGAATAGAACATTATTTGTGGCCTATAAACAAATGTTTCAGATCGTGAATTTTTAATTTTTGTATTCTTTGTTTTAAGAGAGACTTTTCCGATTGAATGTACTGCAGTTACAAAGGGAAAAAGCTCTGTGTTAAATTAGGTAATATCCCCTCTGAGCTACTTTAAACCCATCTGTAGCTCCTCCGCAACTGTAGTACAGTTCACAAATACGTTTTATAATTTCAGATTTTCAAAAATTCTCGCTGTTACTCTAAAGTTTCGCTAAATTGCACCCCTGCGCAAACGTCACTCTACTAAAGTGAGTGAGTGAGTGAAGAGATTTGGGCGGCTCATAAATTCTAGCGAGGTTTCGAGAGCCGAGCCACTCTAATAATGAATCACAAACTCGTTTAGCCTACATTATGGACTACAGCCATCTACTTATCTTTTCAACCTAATTGAAAAATTTCAAATTTCACTCAGTTATTCTCTTGAGTTTGAAGACGAAAGAAGTATAATGGCGTCCCGCTGCCAGTTCCAGAAGTTGCCATTATGATATCGCCTTATCATCGCATTTCAAAACAAAGGATATTTGACCGCTCCACTGCGTTACATGTTATCCAAAACAACAATATGCTGTACTAATATAATACGAAAAAATCACCAGTTGCATGCATCACACATAAACCATTTGAAAGCAGGAGAAGTGAGATGTTCAAGCAGTACCTCGCCAAATATTAATTACTCACTAGCATGTAAAACATAAAGTAAAGCTTAATGCGCAGATTTAACTGCAAGCGTATACAAAAGCCATTGCAGGAAACCAATGAATGACAGTGCTAAATAACAGGTTTTGCCAGCTTCATGATCAAATATTTTACCAGAGAGATATATTTATTTCAGTACTTTATATTGAGCCGTGAAATGATTGTTTCTTCCCGGTACAAGAAGCTGTAGGCATGTAATCCATTCACAGATACTTTCAAAATTTTTTTGAAACCCTGCTTAGGTTCAACTTTCAAAATATTGCTCCGCCTCATGTAAACAAATGTTAACCAAGTCTAGAAAGTTACGACAAATAGGAAACGAACCGTGGTTATACGTACTCAGCTTAGTAATGTTTTGAATGAGAACATTTTCTTATCATCCGTTGGCAACAGGCCTATATTCTCCCTGTTTTACTCCACGTGATTTATAAATGGAATATTTAATTTGTTTATAAAATAATAATAAAATTCAGTTAAACCAGAAATTAAGATACTTTTATGCCGAAGGAAGTATGAAATGGCTGTGGTGGTGACCTTGCTAAGAATCAACGAAACATATAACGAAATATATTAAGGAAAGTGTGAAGCTGTTGCGAACAGACGATATCATTCTTGTTGTACTGAACAAGCCCAGGTGTAATAAACACGTGCCTCGGGTGTGCTCGGAAAGTTCTTCTTCTTGGTCTCGTGTTCGAAAATCTACTGCTTTGATGTGAAATGTAGTTTATCCTTGTCCTCGTCTATCCCGATTCGCTACGAGCGGAAGCGTGATATAACCTGGTTGAATGGCGCGGAGAGAATGCCAGCGATGTCTCGCGACTGGGTGGAAATGGCTGTGTCGTCTGAGTAGCGATGTGACTGTGCATTGCACCGGAACAGAGATGTCGTATACAACATGTCAAATTTAGTAGAAATAGTAGGCTAATAGACATATCGGCTGTATGACCTTAGAACTAAACAACAATTGAAAAAAAATTGCATCATTTGGCAGGTACTTAAGTTGGATTACATTCTGAACCTCGCGAAATTCCTTTGATATATCTGTAATACCTCCGATACTTCTTTGTTTTGTATATTTATCAATTTGTATAATTTTATGTGCGAAATGATATTTACTGGAAATTAAAAATAAATATATTCACAAGTGTTATTCTCCCCCCCCCCAAAAAAAAAATCTGTATTTCAAAATACAATTTTACTGATTATGCAAAAATAATAATAATAAAGTAAGAACTAAACCGTTTACCTAGTACTAAAAAGAGCAGATTCCATTTATTTCCTTCAATCATTTTACTATATGATTGCTAAAAATATTAAAGCACTGTGTGAGGCAACGATCAAGAATACGGGTAAAATATTAGGCCATAATAAAAATTGTATTTTCTGTTTGATTTCAAACATACATTGACTTAGTTCATGGGAACTTTTTGCAGTATAAATTATTCCATTTCTTCAAATAAGAAAACTTTGATGGTTTATGTGTGGTAAAAACTATAATATTGTCATTTTCGTATTTGCATGAAGGAAAACTATGAGATATATTTTGGTTTGCTGTAATTTAATTTCTAATTAGCTATTATTTTGTAAATTACCTATTTAAAGTTAATTGAACGCTTGGTTAATTAATGAAGCTGGTGAAGTTCAAAACTTTATACGAAAATCGAAATAGCTACCAACGGAACCAGCGATCAAACTCATGGAGTAATTAGAAACCTCTAACGCATCCTTCCAACATACACTGCCTTCAGGGCACGAAGGGAAAACACGCTTGGAATATACGCGCAATATTGCCATTCCTTGCATAGGCTCTCTGTGGATCTGTACGCAGTTGGCTATGTGGATACACGAATTTAAAGTGGCTTCTAACTTGTACGGTAAATATATTACCCTTGTGATGGGAAATAAAATTACTAATTAACATTTATAATTTAATTTTTTTATTTTGAAGAATAATTTGTTCTTGATTTAGCATCCAGCTTTAATTTCTAATAGGCGTTAGTTATTTTTTAAAATGATTAGAGAGCTTAACATCATTTTCAATAAAGATTAATGTTCGCGAAACATTTTTAGCTCAGGATACAACAAATGGTTCATCAGAGATGTAGACAGACGGCCGCTAGGATATCGAAGAACGACGAAGAAATGAGCCATCGTGTCTATCACAGAAAGACCTCAGCATTCCGTGAAGTCATTTCGGAAAATCTTGCGAAATTTTAAATAAATGTGGATTGCAATGTTTAGAAGTGGATCCAGACCTTTCAAACTCAATACTATTGACAGCACTGTGTGAAATCGCTTCATTGGAAATATGAAGACTTTTAAAGTATTACAAAAATAAATGTACTACGCCTCCTTACTTTACGCCTGGAAATATTTTTTCTTCACTTTCATTTTTCATATATGATTTCACCGATATGCTATGTACAGAATTACGACGAAAAACAATTCTCAACACAGTAAGGTCTTGAGAGTCAGTGAGGGCTATTGAGGTAAGTATGAAGCAGAGCCGGAACGAAAGGGCGGGGAAAACAGGAAATCCCCGAGAAAACCCGCTTACCAGCGGCACCGTCTGGCACGATTACAACATTCGAAAATCCGGAAGCGAACTGGCCGGGTATTTGTAGATAACGTCAAGAAGATTGTAGGGTATGGTCTGTCTTGATGCAATCAAGTTTTCTTGACCAACCCACGATTCGGTTACTTTCACATTAAAAAAAAAGTAGATTATAATCGATGTCTGAAGGTAATATATACAATATGATTGGAAACTACCTGTCGAAATTCAAACCACAGTATCTGTGGGCGAACAAAAACAAACAACACTTGTCACAAAACGTTTGGAAAGGCCATTCAGTACGTGTAAATTTAAGTTGAATTTCGGCAAACGACGCCTGTAGTCCTCAGCTATGTGTACTGGCGTGCACAACAGGTTGCATAACACGAAGGCGAACTGATTCACGGCAGTGCTGCATGCGGCACTCTGCGTCGCCTGTCTGTCAGACGGGTTGCCGCTGTACCACATACAGGCGTCACAATAGTGGCAGACGAGATAAAGAATATTATGGTAGCCTATGTACAGGCGCTGGCATCATGTCATCCCGTATACGTGGATCAGTTCGCCTTCGTGTCACGCAACTATAAGCTGTTCAATGTAAAGTGAGCACTTATGATGACCTAGTTACTTTTACTTTTCAGCCATTTTTTTAAATCCTTTAACCACATTTTTAAGTCAATTTACCCATATAAGTAATAAACACAGTGTTTATATTCCACCGCACTCGGAAGCTATCGCCCATGGCTAAAATAAAATATATCTATTGACTGTTATTCCAAATAAAAGCGCTTTCAAATGTGCGCACTTTACCGTGAATAGCCCATAGTTGTGCACGCAGGTACATACGGCTGCGGACACCCGGCGTCGTTTACTGAAATTCAACTTCAAATTATACATACTGAATGGCCGTTCCGAACACCTTGTGACTACAGTTCCTTATTTCTTTTCGCTCACAATGCCGTGGTATCGATTTCGACAGATAGTATCCAAACATCTCGTTCTGGAAAAGATAAATATAAATGTAACTTTTCACCAAACTGTTAATGATATGCGGAACGTATATTTAGACATTGTCTTTAGTGAAGTTCTATAGTTTTGAGCGTGATTGATTGTACGTGTATTTTTGAGACTTCTTTTGAATGCCAGAATTAATGGTAATATTAGCTAACTGTATATTTACATAGAAATAAATATAGGTTTTGACGGAGACTATTTGTGTGTTCATAGATCTGTGCTATTTTGATTTTCAAACACGTTCTTTTACTGGAAGTTTTTTCTTTCTTGGGGCGAATGACCATTAGTTTAAGTCGGTAAGGGGACCAGTAGCGATGTTCGAGGTAACTGGCTTGGATGCGTGTTCCCTCGGTATCCAAACTGTGGAGACTCTAAGTCTTTATATTCTGAGTCTTTACAACCCGGGATCGTGGATGGCCTGTATCACGCAGTCGCGTGGGCTGATTACTCAGTCGCTAAATGAGATGTCGCTACACCTCTCAGGAGCAGGTTCAGTGGTCGAGGACAAGTATATTTCTTTATTTGCTACATTTGACAGCATCCATAGTCGTGACCGTGCGTATCCCAATTGCAACGTCAAATGTCTACATGCTGACTCACGCAAAACTATCTGACCTCAAAACAAACTTATGTAAATCATCTTCTATAAAGCGCCATGATTTTTTTCACGTGGAAATAGTGTCCAACTATGTCGCTGGTCGGTGGGTTTTCTCGGGAATGTCCCGTTTTTTCCCTCCCTTGCGTTCCGCCGCCGCTCCATAATCACCTAGCTTTATCCTCATCAGTTCACGAGATACCGATGGTAATATTCACCGAAACCCCTTCACTAACTTAAGTAGTTATCCGTATAGTCCATTGATGGTTACTTCCAACATCCTCCGAGGCCCTGCTAAAATTTTACTTTCATGATATTCCTCCGCCTCGTTCAAACAAAGTTTGAATAAGTAAAGAGAATTACACCAAAGTCACAACGCGCCACATTCGTGAGCATTCAGTGACATAATATTTTGTAGAAGAACTATTTTTTGTTAGGCATTACCAACACATCTCTTTTCTCCCTGTTTTTATCGATACTAATTATAAATTAAGTATTCTTATTTGTACATAAATTATGATTAAAAGATTAATTTATCAAAAAATAAGGCACTTCAATATTTAAAAAAAGTTTGAAACGTTTGTGATACATGGTGTGGCGCCACGCCACCACGGCCGCTGGGTAAGGGAGCGTAAGCTGATGGCGAGGCACAGAAGAGTGCTAATGAACTGTATTAAGAGCACTAATGAACTGTATTAAGAGCACTAATGAACTGTATTAAGAGCACTAATGGACTCTTTCTACCACATGTGGTGTGTGTGCGTGAGCACGCATAAGCAACTTTAAGCCGACGAGGTATTTCCTGGCCTTAGGTTCTTCACGACCAAGAGAGCAGCTGGCAGTTCCTAGCCGCCACTCGAGCAGAACAGCTGTGCCTGTGTACCGTCTGGAATTTGTAAATAAAAATCTGTGCACACGCGACGCGTACTGTTTGTTCATTGTCTCCCTCCCTTTCCCTTGCTCGGTATTTACACATGACATAATTATGAAACAACGAATCACGTCATACATGGAGTGATTTGTCAAAAGTTTGATTTTAAAATGTGAAGCAAGAGAGAATAGACTATACATAGTGATGCGTTGCTGCAAGATATGGTGGCGTTTCTTCAGCATAGTTACTGCTTCTATGATATTTTGTAAATCAACCACTAATATACGTTCTGCCTCAGGCATCACTAGTATTTCAATAGATATGTCACCGTTCGCTTGTGAGCGAGTGAAAAACCGCTCCTTTACAGCAGCATAGGTAAGTTTATACACAGTAGTAATGTAACGACGGGGCGTGACAAGCCGCGTGTAAGGGCTCCAATTTGTATTTAATGTAACGACTCTGTAATGAGTGTGTGAGAGGTTACATAAACTATAGGAAGGGTGGTATGAGCTGGATTTTCTAAAATATGATATGAGTATGGCACATAATAGACAAACTGTTAAACAGAACACTTAATACACCATTAGACATACCGTAGAACTGGATCACAGCAGGAAGACCGCACTTATTCAGTATTCTCTCGTCCATTAAATTGACCATTTAAGAGAGATACTGACGGTATGGTAATAGTTGTTAAGACATAACGTAACCAAATATTCGTCTGCAACTGTGAATAACTCTACAGTTCGGCTACTGGAAATGACACCCTCATTGAAAGTATTACCAATCTGCGTTTTATAGGAATGATAAAATATTCTAGACAAAATACTTAAATGCTTCGAGATGACATTATAACATTTATGTTTCAAAATATTTGTAATTCTGAAATATTTAGAGCGTTGAATATGTGAGAATTAAAGTGGTCGTAACAGATCTAGCCAAGCCCAGTGATTAAAGTTAATTATATTAAATGTCCTACAAACAGTATTCTTCATTTATCGTATTTATAAAGCTCACACCATTACTTATTGGGACCAGCAACAATGTATCATCGGGGTTTGCGTGGGCTTAATTACTTGAGAAATAATCATACGCTTTTCCAAAATGGCGTGGTTGGCTGGTTTCTACGCAAAATTAAATCTCCGGCCATCGTACTATGTTATTCCAACTGGGATAAGTAATCTCGTGTATCTCATGCACAATACTTAATAGTTGCTGGATCCTGAAAATCATGCTTTGCTGGGATCTCTGGTTCTTTCTTGATGCCTTCCCCGGTAAGGTTCACGGACCAGGGTACGTTCTTAAAGTCTCCCATGTACCACTCGGAAACTCAAGGGTGGGGAACTAAAATGTTAATAATTATCGCGAAGGTAGCGCGAGCAGACTTTTTCCTTCATTTCTTGCAGTCCCGGGTTCACCTTCCGGGGCGGTCTGCTGTCACTAGGGCGGAACTCGAATCAATATCACTATTAAAAATCCAAAATTCTACCGGGTCCCACTGTACAAGTCGTGATCCCGACCCGCCTATCGGGTAGAAGAAGACAAAATACCCAAAAATCCTTCAGCACAGCTTAAACTGACGCTTAGCTTAGCGACCAATCACGGGGTGGCTACTCCAACAAGGCAGACGTCATATCGTTGCCCTTGACAACCATTAACAAATAGTTTCCAAAGTACGGCCACGTAACGTAACCAAAAATTAATCACACAAAATAGAAACACACATAAAATTACAAATTGGAGAAACTATTATAGATGATAACATAACTGGTAATACACATATTCTGATAACTATCAGTCTGAGAAAAATATTTAAAACATGCCACATATCGTATGCAAATAAACAACATTTTACCTTCTACCTATGATTTGCACATCAAAATAAAGTGTCTTGATGCGCATAAATAATGTAAGAAGCACAGACATTATAGTACAATGACGGATAGGGTCCGTAGGTGTAGGTCTACTCATTTGCTGATCGCTGCGTTGGGCTCTGGGAGCATGGAAGAGTGATGTATTTGATGCATGTGAAATAAGAATTATTAGGTATAGATTCTAAAAAAGTACAATATATTCACAAAATAACACGCATATGTGCTTGAAACATTAGTTAATAAGAGTCTATTTGCAATCAATATCTGAGCGATTTTACATTCTGAATGATTTAGACAGCACATTTTGCAAGAAAAACCTTCTTAAAGAGGAGGGGCAGTTCTAGTAAGTATTATGATTGTATGCAAATATTTAGTTGAGAAGTTTAAAAAAAAAAACTATTTGATTTATGTACTTTCGTACCCGTTATAAAATGGTTAAAATTCGCGGCTGAAATGTAGGATATGATATACTTGTAAACATGATTGGTAATACTTTACTAACCCAGAGTATTTATTGCGTTGAACATCCTCAACGAAAAAAAAGGAGGGGAGTAACAACATTACTTTTTAATCATTCGCAATAGAATTACTCTAAAATTTTGAATAAGCATATTATTCATATTTTTCATATTATTCGCAAATTTCTGTACCTTTAAATACGTAAACTAGATTAAAATACAGTGCAGTGTTACAAAATATCAGCATTCTTGTTTCCCAAGCAACATAACTGAGTTTTCTGACTTTGGCTGGTTGGTTTGCTACGTTTTATTGTGTTCTGCGCGTGTGTACAGCAGCACATTGTAAGCCACTTTCTTCTCGAAAGTGGCGCAAAAAGAGCGCATGTTATTGAAACAGGTAGCAGTTGGAAGGGGAGATGTCAGCGACATACCCACGCCACCTGTGCGTAGCTCAGATAGTACAGTTTTATATGTCATGTAGCAGCGGAAAGCAGAGCATCGCGTTTCTGCCGTCGAGCAATTCTTCAGAAATAACGACGTTGTTGTTGTCCAGCGTCTTTCCCGTCAACAGTTCAATGTTGCGCATGATGCGGCGATCTCTGATCGTAACACAATACTCCGACAGAGTGAAACGTTTCGCCTAATTGGATCAGTTGTTATGAAGCGGAAATCGACATTTCGACATTATATATGAAGAATTACTCTGCGGCAAAACCGTGATGCTCTACATTCCACTGCGCCATGGCTACTAAATCTCATCCGTCTTATGCTCGCACAGGAAGTGTGGGCTTCTCATCGATCTCTCCCCTCCCAACCACCTAACGATTTAAAAAAAAAAAATGCGTTCTTGCCGTGCTACCTTGTACCTTGTTCTCTGCGGCTTCACAGTGATTGACAGGTTTATGTAGTGGGTACATTGTAAGCAGGCAGCAGTTAATCATATTGTGCGTCTTGTCTTACAGATATTCTGTGGATCTTTCGCTGCGTAAAACGCAAACAAATGTTCACAGCTGGCGCACTGGAAAAAAAATTCCGCGCTAGGCGCGTTGCTGAGAGTGGTTCCAAAAACGTCATCATAGATTCCTCCCCCCCCCCCCTCCTTCCCAGAAAATAACATATCCAGAAGTATATTTACTAGGAAGCGGGCTGGAAAAGAACAAATGTCTTGTGCCCGTACGTAGTGCACTTTCTGAGCATGCGACATATTCGAACACCATATTTGTAAGAAAAGAAGGGAGTTTCCGGGAAACAAGCGATGTCAGTTTGCAAATAATACACCGCGAGGTTCTTGTGCTTGTACGTTCTGGAACAATAAACAAGACATGGCATAGAAATGCTGAAGAATGTCCCTCTCCTGCCACAAAAAAAAAAAAACCTACATCATGGGATTGTTTTGTAAATACCGCATAGATACTTCTGTGTGCATCTAGAAAACTTTGTCAAAATACTGTAATACCCCTTGTGACATTTCTTCTTATCGTCACAAGTATCGTATTATTTTAATAAATCTACACTGTAACATAAATCTTGGCAAACTTGATAAACTGTAATAGAAGAACCTATACAGAGTATGGAAATAGTACTACCTATCAGGCTGAAAATATGGGAATGTTTAGCATCGCTACTATATAAAGTTGGGGACTTTCCTGCCAATTTGACACTTTCCTCAGAAACTGTAGGAACGTTACCATGCATGTATGGGGAAATATTTTACCATTCGCGCTTTGTTACTGTGCGTATACACTGGCATGGTAAATTTACAAATAATTTCTTAGAGTGTAGAGCAATGTGTTTTAAACAAACTGGAATTATTTCAATTCCCGGAGTAAAATTTACAAATATTATTTGATATGTATTTCACTCAGAACATCATGGTGTTTACAAATGACAAGCTACTAAACAAATGTTGGCATATAACGTTCTTTCGACTGTTGAAAGAACTACTAGTGATGATAGATGAAATGGTCGTGCGGTAGAATGTTCGTGGCTGTATCAGAAATGTTTACTGTTTGAGTCTCAGAGTTGCCACATCTTGTACTCTGCGAATTTCATTCACACGTTATTTTTATACATCTTTTTAATTATATATCAAAGTAGTTTTCAGGATCGCAAATAAACTAATACCATTTATAATTCTCAATAGCATAATTCTAAATGTTTTGCATTAATATGTTTATAGTCTTACGAGAGTCTTACTGGCAAAAGAGTTCCCAGATGTTTTCTTGTGAATTCACAAAAACATATTTCAGTATACTACATATTCCATTGCTGTAAACCATGCGAGGTTATTCATTGTAATAAAGGGGTTTTCTCTCCTACTGCTATCTTAAAACGCATCCCTGAAACGAAGCCGTGGTACGTCTGGAAAATATTTATTCTTTGAAGATTAGCAAGTATTTTACTCCCGAATTTAACGAAACATGTTTACCACATGCATATACCACGCTAAAAAAATTGCAAATCCTATATTTTCTTTCAATAACTGCACAATTATTGTAGTCATTTAACACGTGTGTACTAGGCTTCAGGCATATAAACTGATATTATAATATTGTGTAAAATTTCATGTGATTTCACTGCATCAAATGCATAATATTAATTGAAAAAATAATAATTTGCTTTTTAAATTATGATGTTAATTATGTTGCACAGAAAAACAGGGAAAAAACTTGTTAGGTGAACATGAACAGACCAATTTTTATAAAAAAAAAAAATTTATCCGCGACTACATTTTAGTTACGAGCCATGTTATCAATGTCCCATTTCAGTAGCATTATCTCTAAATCATCATTTAGCCAACGCTTCTTCCCATCGCTGTTTCGGTGTGGAAGCTAGAAGACATGTGTTTTTAAGTTTAGCCAAGCAGAGCGTATTCTATATACCAGAGAAAAGATTCTCATCTCTTAAGCAAACACATCAAATATCGAAATACCTCACCAGCTCTCTAAAGAAATAATATTCTAGTTATGAATGCCCAATGAATAATTCAGTAGTACATCATCATGTGAAATTACGTCCAAAACAACGTAAAAATTGCATGTAATTCATATTTTATGTCAAAGTAGAGCATCGTTTGGATTCACCAATACTGTAATGTCTGCAGATTCATGAAACACATGGTCAGATAATATGTTGGAATATGTATTATATAATCCTAATTTGAAGACTCTTAAGCATTTCTGAGTCAGCGAAAAAACATAACAATTCCAATGTTAGTACTCACAATTGGGCCAATAGGATATATTAGAAAACAAAAAAAAAAAAAAAACTTTGTTGGTAGGGCCTAAGCTTTACTGTACAAGTCACAGGAAATCAGCGGGAATTATAAGACATAGCCACTATAGAAAACGCCTTTTCGCAAATATAACTTTGGAAATAGAAAGTACTCATAGTTGAGATATAAGATTATTTTTAATGCCAGAAGTGCGAGGCACTGCAGTAAATCATTCACCGAGATGATCACCAGGGGTCGGGTATATGCAACCGGGGCATTTAATCCCCAAGGCAATCTAGAAACTCTAATACATTACCCCGCAGTTGGTCTCGATAGGCGTGCAGAGAACTTAGGCTCAGTTACATTTCTGCGTTATGGTAATGAGATTGCAATTAGAACCATTGCGGCATGTTACTTTAATTCCCAACTCCATCAAAACTTCGCGGAAGTCATTTCCCTTATTAATTTCTTGCTCCGCTTCCCTTTGTTTTTCGCAGCCCTTCCCGCCTTTCTTCTTCTTTGTCCCGGACCGCTGGGCTGATGTGGAACTGGCCCCGAGGTGCCTGAGACTCAATTTTCCTTTTAGAGGTCTTCATATAATTTTTACACTAAAAAAATTACTATTTGGTTCTTCTCTCTACTATCTACCTCCAACTTCTTAAATCGCACTACAAATGTTTTTTTGCCTTTTGTTATATATTACATTCAACAATGTTCATATCTTTAACGTTAAAAACACTAATAGGTCAACAATTACCAGAATTATTAATTTAACCATAAATTCAAAACTCGAACTTGAAACACAATCTTACTTTGTTATTAAAAATAACTGCAAATTTCAACCTCTGCCTTTTCAACAACATTACGTCCTTAGTGCACACAGAAAAAAAAAGGTTTTGTTGAATCACATAACGTGTGTTCAGCGCAGCCAAATAAATTGTGTGTATTGAAGTAATGTGCAAAGATTTGTTTGGCTCCGTGAACAATAAAAAGTTCCCCCTCAGTATAAAGAGAAACTGAAAGCGCGACGTAAGAGTTTGACGTAATTCACGTGGACCCGAGTGCTGCGTTCTTGCATCATCAGCTATAGTGACAACAGGTGCGCTTGAAATATTTTTAAATACATACGTTTGGAAGCAACAAAAAAACGTACGGCAATATTTACAGCTTTACTTTTTAGTTTTCTGTTGAACTTGTTTTACTACGATGTTAGTACTGTTATTAAGCATCAATGAATGCACTAACAGACACTGTTACTATTCCAAATGTTCCAAAAAGTGTAAACAAACTCTCGAGCTGTATTTTCGAACATAAGCAATCAAATGAGTAGCCAAACAAACATATACAGTTTATTCAACAAAAAAAATTTCGCAGTCTAATATTTTTTGACACAAAACACAGGTTTTGTTCATTCAAACATGTATTTTGTTTGGATAAACAAAATTCGTTTTGTTGTTTTCGAAGTTTTTTTTACTCAACAAAATATTTTGTAGGGGTAACCTAATATAAATTTTGGCCCTATGCAAACAAAATTTTGGAGGGCTTTCTCTTAGTGTGGCTTGTAGGTATATTTTGAGTATTTTCCTCGTATATTAGGTGGCTTTCACAATTAAAATATGCAGTTACGTGGTTGCGTCATATTGTTTTTCAATTCAATGTCTTTTTCATTTGCTTGTGAATAGTTCATTTATTTTATAAATGCCCATTTTCACATGGATATAGAATAATAAAACGTTAGCATTTTAAAATAGGCATGAGCGCTTATAGCACTTCCAACAGGCATAATTAATTCAAGATTTATTAATAAGTATTAATGAAGGGATAGTGTGAGACATTAATGTAAGACAAAAATTTGCTTTACGAGAAAACGTAATTTGCAAACATCCTCTAAATGTTGACTTTTAGCGTTTAGCTTCATAGTTCATATAAACACGGGAAACGTTGGTAGATTTCTGTATTACCTACTATATAACAGTGAAAAGGTCCTTTAATTTACGATTATTTTTAAACAACAGATAAAAATGACAAATCGCAGATTTACACACAACATTACTGTAATTAATCTAGTTATTTGCAGCCGATTGTAGAAACGCGAGTGAAGGTATAAGAAGTTAACTGGGTGTCCATATATAAGTAATGAAAAGTAAACTAATATTTTACAGGACATATTGACTATTTTTTTGATGTGTACTAAGATTACGAAAGTCCTTTAAAAATTATTATTAAAGTAGTCAAATTTATTTGACATGTTGGTTTATACTCGTATCTAAAAAATTTTCTTACACGAAATCGCATGTCACTGGAGAATAATCATAAAATAATGCAAATGTGTGATAGCGTGGGCTTGGTCACTTATGTGTAGTGTAAGTTGTTTGTTACAGTATGTTGGGGTTTCCAGCCTCTCGCACCCTTGTACGCCCGAACCCTGTTGTCGCGTCTACCAGCTGTGCAGTAGTGTATTGCGGGTGGTAGCGAGGAGCTATTAGGAGTTCTGAAGACCATCATATTTTAATTGGTGGATTTATGCGTATTGTAATGTGCTTTGGTGTGTAGAGAGCTCTGGCAGCGCAAAGAGTGCGCTGTGTGATGGTCACAGGAGTGGGATCGTGGAGATGGAAGAGATTTTTGTATCTTACAAATACCGGTGCTGGGGCGAGTCTTGAGGAGAACGTCGCCGGCTGGGAACTGGGCTCAAAAGCGAGTCGTTTCGCTTCGAGTAGTGGTCGGCCAAACCAGGAGGCCGGGTGCATCTCTGCGAGATAGGAGAGATGAGTCTAAGTAGTCTACGGCGAGAAAATAATGCCATTTCTCGCGAGGATAGACATAGACTTTGCCGTTTTTTCCTAGCCGGGGGACTGATTATTTTTCGTGTTGGTGGCCTCAAGGAAACTTGTAAATTTTCCGTTCATATGTGCGTGGGACTTTGAATATAACGTGGCTGAAGATTAAGCTTAGGATTTTTGCAAGAGTTGCGTTGGACTTGGCCGAAATTCCCTGTGGTATCAGGACTTGGAGAATTTTACTTGACGAGAAAACAAATATAATTTTATGCGGTTGGTACAGCAGTTAGTGAGAAAATGGGGGATCTAAGTATTCGAAAGCCAGAACCAACATAAGTAAACCGAATCATAGCTTTTAATGAAGCTGAGGTGCCTCGCTTGTATAAAAATTTGGAGAAGGCTCTTGAGAAGAATAGCTTTAGACCAAATTGTATTTTTACTATAATGAAAGTGGCTTTTCAGCTGTACAAAAACCTCCGGCAATTATTGGGCCTAAAGGTAAAAAACAAGTTGAGACTGCCACAAGCAACGAAAGAGGACGAAACGTAATAGTATGTTGTCGTATGAGTGCCAGTGGAAGTTTCGTTTCACCAATGTCTGTCTTTGCCCGAAAACGAATGTGTCCGGCTTTGAGTCGCGGAGATACACCTGGGAGTACATATCAATGTAATAAATCAGGCTGGTTGACAAAATATTGGTTCCTCATCTGGCTCAGAAACTTTGTCTAAAATAATCAGTCTTCCATTCATAATCCCACACTTCTGATTATGGACAACCACGTCACACACCCCTCTCAAGTTATACATTATGTAAGGATAATTTCTTTGCTGTAGTATCCCTCCAACATCATACATCCCACAAATTACACACGCTGGACGTTTTCGTTTTCGGACCTCTTAAGTCAGCATAAATCAGAGAGTGCGGACAGTTTATGAGATAATGCCCATATCACAAAACTTGTATGTCAGATGTTTCTATTTTGTTTAACAATGCGTATCTTAAAATCATGGGGATCGGGAAAACAGTGCCAGGATTTGCAAAAATGGGAATCTACCCTATAAATCTCCTGGAGCATTCACTGAAGAGGATTCCACTTCTGGAAATGTTTTCACAATAATAGCTACCTCTACAAACGAGAATGGAACCGGCCACTTGAAACGGGCGTAGACTGCAGTTTGGGAAAGGGAGTAGTTTGTTCGACCAAAGCAGAGGTAAGTCGCAGCCTGGAAGTTGGTGACGCTGGTCTCAGCAATGGAGATGTGCACAGGGTCGAACATGGTCCAACTGGTCTAGGCGAAGAAGCAGTTTCTTTATTGGACATGTCGTCATTACATCCATAAGTGTGTGACATAGTCTCAAAATGTCGAAACGAAAACAACACCCAGAGTTACTGACATCTCCACCGAGGAAAACGTTGTTAGAAAATGCTGGAAAAACAAAAATTTACGAACCCTGATAATAAAGTTCAGGAGCATAGCAGGCCTAGAGAGAAATATGCGAATACAAAAGAGAAAGAAAAGAATATTAGGCCTCGGTCTATCAAGAGAACTCTCTTCGTCACTCTGTTGGCAGCTCTTCAACTGAAGATGAAGGTAACGGCTTAGCAGTAGACCTATGTCAAGACGAGAGTTCCGATGATGACGTCTTTAAACTTAGAAATATAATTCCCCATTTGAACAGCACAAATGAAGTCTGTCTTTTTTGTGGTGAGTTTGGCCGTAACAGGGAATTGTGGTACCACTGTGCGCTGTATTCTCTATAGGATCATGTGGAGTGTAGTGAAGCATATAGTGTGTTTAATTTCAGGTGTGATTATTGTGCTATGCCTAACTGAATCTCAAAAAGAATAACCCAATTCAGGAAAAATTTCCATAGGGATTTGCTGGGTCTAGTGATAATAATTAGGCCTGCATACGACATTAATGCTATTCACATAACTATTTAGGGCTTTTTATTATAATCATAATATTTCGTATTTTAAATACAGTAAAGAATTTGTACCTAAATCATTTGAATAATATCTAGCCCACACTTGCTACTTTTATAGGCCTACCTAATGTTGTTTTCACTAGTTATGCCTATGTTCATTGCAGCAATATGGTCATCTATATTTTAAAAATATTCTGAGCACTTTTCGTCTATATTCTTGCTTATCTAAGAAGACTTGGCTGGGTACGATCGTAACCCTCCGTTCGGGAAATGCTATTAACAATGTGTTTAATGAAATTTTCAAGAACAATGAAGATGTTCAATTACGCAATATTTTGTGTTGTCTAGGCCTACTGCCAATTAACAATGTAGTGGTATCATTAGAGTGAAGCGTGTTTAATTTTAGCAGTATATTTTGGTTTGTGCATTCACTTATTTTAGTTTTATTTTGAAATTTCGTGTCAGTATTTACCTGCTTACCAGTACTCACTTGTGCGGGCAATGGTACACGATGGAAAGTCATTCATTTTCTATTGGTCACACCTTTCCTATGTAATGCTTAGGTTTGCTGTGCACAAAGATAAACTTAAATAAATTTCCTAACGGAATCAATATTTAATATATTTAATAAATTTGTATTTTCATACCTCATATAACGGTCCAAAGTAAGGTGAGTGCCTATGTCCCGCTCTCCACATCATTGTCTTATCTAATACCTTCCAACTGCCACACCAAAGCTCCGTTAGTTGAAACGAAATAACATGAGACCCTGTCTCTAATATAATAAACTACCTCCCTAGCATGGTAATCGTTTTCATTCAACCTGCTCAGTCCTTTAATTGTTAGCGTGTCCTCAAACCTAACACCATCCTTATCTAGCACAAAGTTATGCAACACACAGCAGGTTTGCAATAGTAGTCCTGGTAGGTCCAGATACACATCTACATGTCGATGAAAAATGCACCATTTGTTAGCCAACAAGCGAAAACTGCATTAAATGAACCGGCTTGTACATGGCAGTCTGCAGTTGAACACCTTTTTGATAGGTGTTTGAAGTAACCACTGTAAGGGCGCAATGCATGTTCTGAGAGAGCAAAAGCTTCACCGCCAATAATAACATATAGCATTGGCAGATCCTCGCTATGTTTCAGTGTCTCAGGTAGAGGAATGTTCAGAGTTCCGTCTTTGAGTTTTTGTACAAAACAGAACTTCGCAAAAAACGTGGAGTCCAATGTTTTCCCATAATCCCCAACACAAATGAACAAAAATTTGTAGTTGGCTTCACATATCACCAGCAGAGCAAACGGAAAGAAATATTTAAAATTGAAGTATAGTGAGTCTGTTTGGGTAGGCTTAGTAATTATAACATGCTTCTCATCAAGGGCTGCATGACACGGGGGGGTGGGAGGGGAGGGAAGTTCGCTCTCAAAGAGAAGCCTATAGCAGAACCGCGCTACATGTCCTCCATCAGTGCAGCGAAACAGACGGATCTCATGCTTGCTCATATAGCGGAGCACACCTCCCGGATAATGCCAGATATTGCCGCACCCAGGAGGTACTGAAAATGGAGATCAGTAAATGAAACTTCTGTCTCTTGAAAAAATAAAACTTTTAACCTTATATTTTAAATTCTTAATTACATAGTTTAATTACGCAGAAACACATGAGTTTTAGTTGAAAAATTGTTTTATTTGTTTCAGGAAAAGCTTTCCAAAAACGCTGGAAAAATACTACTACACCAGGGAGAAAGCTAAGGAAAAAAAATCAATCTGAGTGGTTTATCTTCAGCAGCTGTGTATTCGGGAACTTTACGCCAAAATAACATAATCAAGTATTGATGCAGAGGAACCGAATGACAATAATGAACAAGGCGAAGAAGAGACAAGCAGAGATCAGCAGCAAATATTAAAGGAAAACGAAAATCAACCTCTTAGAAAACGTGACAAAATAAAAGGTGAAAAAGATGACGAAGAGGATGCATTTTACAAGTTCGTGATGATAGAGTATATCATGAAACGTCAAGCAAAAGAAGACACAGATGAGGATTAATTACCTGTTCATAGTTTCCCTTGCACCAGAACTAAAGCTGTTAGATCCCGAACAGTATCACTCGAAGCCACATTTTACCCCAGTCCCTGGTTTTCCACACCCGAACGTCTCTACACTGTCAGGAATTCCTGGGACTCACTCTCATACCATTCTAACATCGGACTGGATCTAGAAAACTGGGCCAAATGATAGTAGAACATTACCAGCAATCGGTTAAGCAGTTTCATCCAAGAGCGTGGCATGTACCAGAAACAGCACTTCAGTTCCAGGTCAAGGGGAGGAACAACACAATCCATCAGCATCGGTGTCCAGTAAAGATTCATAATTTACCACTGACTAATAGAATTGGTTTAATTTCACCTACCATAAGTTTTTGAAACTTCGACATGAGAAGCAATTAATATTTTGAACAGCTATGAGAAAGAAAAACAGCGTGTAAACTAATAATAGTATAGTAAAGAATAAAATCGAGTAAAGGAAGTTCGCGATAAAGTGAGCATTTTTCAAATCAACCTCAGAAAAAGTCACTACCCCTGCTTGCACATACTTTAACGGGTGCGCTGAGGGACATGCACTCAAAAAAAAGTTGGTAACAACGGCTGTAAAGTAGTTCCATAACTTAACATCGAATAAGAAGTGTTAGTTAACCATTTGTGATAACTTACATCCTTCACTTTGTGTTTTTAATGCATGTAAGTGTAGAAAAGGAGCATATTTGTATAATATATACTTTTCTAATAATTTTAAAGTTTTACTTCATCGATGTATGAGTAAAGCGATGCACACGGCAATGTTAATTTTGTATAAGGCGGAAGAATACGCCTTATTCAAAATCTTACCATGAACAGCTTATATACATTTGTATTCCGTCTAATAATTTCAAATTTTATGAAGAATAAAATCGAGTAAAGGCTGTTCAAGATAAATTGAGCATTTTAAAAATAACATTACATAGATGCATGAGTAAAGGGATGAGCCACATGGCAAGTATACATTCTTGATGTAATAACTATGCAAGTCGGATTCTATATTGCATGTAATGTATCATATATGTATCTACGTAGGATATAAACATAAGTAATAAATTAAATTATACATAACATAAAATATAGCATGGTTACATGTAATATAATGTGATATACTAAAAATGTAACCTGGCTAAGTATGACATTATACAGTGAATATGCACAATGAAACGTGATACTTTATAATGTGGCAATCCATATTCAACTTAACTTTATCTAGCATGTTGACATGTTCAATATTAAGTACAAAAATCGCATAATCCTTTTTTTAAGAGTTAATATAATTATAATATCATATATGGTATTGAATGATTTAATACATCACATAACATCACTTCACATTGCATTATCATATGTAAATTCTAGATAAAAAGTATGTACCCATATTTAACGCGTGTATTAGTAGAGTTAATCTGAAATGCATGTATTGACCATGTAAACAATATGAAAAGACTATCCAAATCTTACCGCAGGGCGACAGCTAATTTTTCTTCTGGTGGAATTGCCTTTCGCATCGTATAGTCAACCTTGAGGACATCAACTTGTATACAAACCAGAAGTTCGTTAAAAGAAAACTTCGTTATTCTGAAGTATCTGAAAAATTCCTAAGCCTCCAAGCGCAGGTCTTCATAGCTTGTATGGAAAAATCCCTTGTCGAGCCTCTCACTTAAATTAAGGTGCTCGTGTGTTGCGCCCACGATTTGCTTGCAATTCCTTATTTCTCTTCTCCTGGGAGTAAGCATCAATAGAACGTCTTCGTCTGATCACATTTTACAAATGAAGCTGTGTGTATGTTGGCACGCCCTTTACTCGTGCCTCCAGTTGCCAGCGAGTTGCCCTATGA